>VHKM01001078.1:0-66595 GCA_007210695.1 Neogobius melanostomus
TTATAGGCCCGAAGCCTGACAGGTCCGGGCCTGTTGTTATTGTACAAGCAGTGCGCGGAGCGCACTGACGAAAGACGTGCGCGTAGCGCACGTCCCAAAAAGAGCGCGGAGCGCTCAAGAAACAGAGCGCGGAGCGCTCCCCATGCATTACACAGTAATAACGACACTCCCGGCACCCCGACCTGTCCGGTGATATAAGCGTGTGCCGCGAAAGCGGCACATTTGTTGCTGCTCGAATAAAAAAAGGTGAAAACCACAGCAAGGCGCAACATGGACAAGAAAGCAGTCGATGACGAGCGCAACGCGCTCGTCATCGACCATGCCACTCACCAGCACTCAAAATACTGTTACAGTGACTCAGGGCATCGAGGCCTATCCGATAACATAGGTCTTTGCCGCGAAAGCGGCATATTTGCTTCTGCTCGCACAAAAATACGAAAAAAAAAACCCATTGGGAAATATTGAGAAAGAAGAGGTAAAAGAGGAGCGGCAACGCGCTCGTATTTGACAATAAACCCCACGGTTGGATTACTGGACGTGAGACCTTTCCGAATATATAAATATGCGCCGCCAAAGGCGGCGCTATATTGTTATTGTATGGGTTTTCTTATTATTATTATTTTTTCTTCTCCCCCTAAAAAGCCAGTTTCGGCAACTTCCCACCGACGAAAAGTCCTGAATTTTTGCCCAAAATTCAATTAGGTGAAAAAAAAAACCTTCACATCTCCAAAATGTAAAAAATGAAAAAAATGGCGCGTCAGCGCCCCCTGGAAAAACAGCGTTAACATTGCACCCTATGGCTAGACCCCCCAAAATCCCAAATCCCCGAAATTTTAGTTCGTCGTAGACGAAAAAAATTCGGCACAGTCATTGGTCACGTAAAGCCAAACAAAAAAACATATTACGCGGTTGCTAGGCAACCATCAGGAGGGCGGCCATATTGGCCAGAAGAGCGATCTGGCGCCGAAGGCGCCATTTCGTGCGCTCGCATTTGAACGAACTCCTCCTAGGGCGTTGAACGCAGCGACTCCCCGTTCGCTCCAGATCATCTACACAAGTGGGACATCAAAAGTTATTAAAAACTTTCTAATAGGATTAACGGTGTTGTCATGGCAACGCCATGAATTCGGCGTCCGTTTTCAGCGCTCGCTGCCGCGTTCAAAGAGTCATAACTCGCACAAACTGAAGCCGATTTGAGCGTAACTTGAATCGTTGGTCGAGTCGTCGACCCCAGATGTTGTGATATAGGAAATTTGAAAATGGGCGCGATAGCGCCCCCTGCAGACCACCAAATAAAAATGAATGAGGAAAAAAAATTAACTTTGTCGTAGACAAAAGAAATTTGGCACAGACGTGCGTCGCGTGATCCCGATAAAAAAGTCAATCATGGCCACGCCTCTTTTCCCATCGTGTTGCCATGGCAACGACCAGGTGTCAACTTTGGCGCAGCCAAACCAAAATTGGTACATGCGTGCGTCATGACTGTCCGAATAAAAAAGTACATTACATGGTTGCTAAGCAACCAACAGGAGGTCGGCCATTTTGGGAAAAATCAAGTGATCTAGCACCGAAGGCGCCATTTCTTCTCTTTGCTCTTTTATAATCTCGACCTAGTGCGGCAGGTAGGGCGCGGCAGCGCCTTCCGGTTATTGGGGCGGCGTGCGGCCACCGGCGTCAACCGGCCAAACGAGACCCTCGAGGGCCTCTAAATGCCGCTTGCGGCTTTAATTATTATTATTAGGCCCGAGAGCCTGACAGGGTCCGGGCCTGTTGTTATTGTACAGGCAGTGCGCGGAGCGCACTGACGAAAGACGTGCGCGTAGCGCACGTCCCTAAAAGAGCGCGGAGCGCTCAAGAAACAGAGCGCGGAGCGCTCCCCATGCATTACACAGTAATCACGACACTCCCGGCACCCCGACCTGTCCAGTGATGTAAGCGTGTGCCGCGAAAGCGGCACATTTGTTGCTGCTCGAATAAAAAAAGGTGAAAACACAGGCAAGGGCAACATGGATAAAAAAGTAGTCGATGACGAGCGCAACGCGCTCGTCATCGACCATGGCCACTCACCAGCACTCAAAACACTGTTAGAGTGACTCAGGGATCGAGGCCTCTCCGATAATATAGGTCTTTGCCGCGAAAGCGGCATATTTGCTTCTGCTCGCACAAATATACGGAAAAAAAAATCCATTGGAAAATATTGAGAAAGAAGAGGTAAAAGACGCACGCAACGCGCTCGTATTTGAGAATGAACCTAACGGGTGGATTACTGGACGTGAGACCTTTCCGAATATATAATATGCGCCGCCTTCGGCGGCGCTATATTGTTATTGTATGGGTTTTTCTTATTCTTATTATTATTATTTTTCTTCTATCCGTGTTTTTTGGAATAACTCGACGAGTCGTCGACGAAAACTCCCCATTTTTTGCCCAAAATTCAAAATCACGGCGATACACAGTGTCAATAAGTTTCAATCAAAATTCAAAAAAATGGCGCGTCAGCGCCCCCTGGAAAATCAAGATTACATTGCGCCTATGGAGATGCCCGAAAATTTTAGTTCGTCGTAGACGAACAAAATTCGGCACAGTGATTGGTCACGTAAAGCCAAACAAAAAAAACATATTACGCGGTTGCTAGGCAACCATCAGGAGGGCGGCCATTTTGGCCAGAAGAGCGATCTGGCGCCGAAGGCGCCATTTCGTGGCCTCGCATTTGAACGAACTCGTCCTAGGGCGTTGAACGCAGCGACTCCCCGTTCGCTCCAGATCATCTACACAAGTGGGACATCAAAAGTTATTAAAAACTTTCTAATAGGATTAACGGTGTTGTCATGGCAACGCCATGAATTCGGCGTCCATTTTCAGCGCTCGCTGCCGCGTTCAAAGAGTCATAACTCGCACATACTGTGGCCGATTTGAGCGAAACTTGAATCGTTGGTCGAGTCGTCGACCCCGGATGTTGTGATGTAGGAAATTTGAAAATGGGCGCGATAGCGCCCCTACAGAGCACCAAATAAAAATGAATAGGGAAAAAAATTTAACTTTGTCGTAGACAAAGAAATTTGGCACAGACATCCGTCACGTGACCCCGAACAAAAAAGTCATTGGGGCCACGCCCCTTTTCCCACCGCGTTGCCATGGCAATGACCCGATGTCAACTTTGGCGCAGCCAAACCAAAATTGGTACACGCGTGCGTCATGACAGTCCGAACAAAAAAGTACATGGCATGGTTGCTAGGCAACCAACAGGAGGGCGGCCATTTTGGGAAAAATCGAGTGATCTGGCGCCAAAGGCGCCATTTCGTGCCCTCGCATTTGAACGAACTCCTCCTAGGGCGTTGAACGCAGCGACTCCCCGTTCGCTCCAGATCATCTACACAAGTGGGACATCAAAAGTTATTAAAACTTTCTAATAGGATTACGGTGTTGTCATGGCAACGCCATGAATTCGGCATCCGTTTTCAATGCTTGCCGCCGCGTTCAAAGAGTTGTAATCCGCACAAACTGTGGCCGATTGAGCGTAACTTGAATCGTTGGTCGAGTCGTCGACTCTGGATGTTGTGATATAGGAAATTTGAAAATGGGCGCGATAGCGCCCCTGTAGAGCACCAAATAAAATGAATGAGGAAAAACGGACGATGTCAACTTTGGCGCAGCCAAATAAAAATTGGTGCACGCGTGCGTCATGACTGTCTGAACAAAAAAGTACATTACATGGTTGCTAGGCAACCAACAGGAACTCGGCCATTTTGGGAAAATTGAGTGATCTGGCGCCGAAGGCGCCATTTCTTGCCTTTGCACTTTTACAAACTCCACCTACAGTGGCAGCGACATCATAACCACGTAGGGCGCGGCAGCGCCTCCCGGTTATTGGGGCGTCGTGCGGCCACCGGCGTCAACCGGCCAAACGAGACCCTCGAGGGCCTCTAAATGCCGCTTGCGGCTTTAATTGTAATTGTAATTTGTAAAACATGGCTCAACAGCAGAAGGAGATTTACCATCAGGCAGTGGAGACGCCTCTTCCAGCTCTGGACTCTTCTTTCTTTATCTTTGTAACTTTTAAGGAGGACAAGGAAATACATCATTCCAAATATGTTTAAATATGTTTTCAAATGTCTAATATTCTGAGTATTGATATTTTCTTTTCATTTCATGGATTCTAAAGTTCCCCTTGTGTTTCAGAGATACAGGGTCTGTTTCTCTCTTTGGGAAACTGGTTTACAGAAAGTCTGGTCCATGATGTGGTCTGTGCCTCCCTCTGCTGGTCACGTGCATCAACTACACTCAACATTTCCCTTTATTTTATAATTCCTGTAAAGTAAAAACCTTCTGAGTCAGGATTATGAAACACTGGTCTGAGTCTGAACAAATCCATGATTAAACCGATGATAAACCAGGTGTAAATCCAGTCCTAAACCAGGATTTCACTCCAGTACAAAATGATCTGCAACAATCTGAGATCAATCCAGGCCTAAACCCAAACTGCTCCAGTTCTGGATCTTCACTAAACCATCATTTCATTTGGACACAATTAAATAATGTGACAGTTTTAAACATTGTAATCGTAAAACAAACTTACTTCGTCAGCGTCGTCTCTAAATCCTTTCCCTCTCTCACCTGTCAGACCTGTTCCACCTGGAGTCATGTGACCGCTCCACCTATTCTATTTCAGACATGTATGTAATTAAACTGAGCTCCCTGTGTCGCTTCTGACTGAGGTGTTGTGGCTCTGAGGACGAGTCTGACTCCCTATTATCCACCAGAGGGCGCTCCAACACAGTGAAAAGATGCTTTAACTCTGACACTACACTTCATCTGTGAATGCTGAAGAATAAGGAGCAGATTATCGTAGTGAAAGAGAACATGAAGTTGGTGTGAGTGGAGCTGATGCAGAGGAGAGGTTCAGATGGAGCAGAGGACGAAGATGCTGTGAAACATCATCCCATGAATTGGCACAAATTTAGCAGCACATTTGCAAAACAGGAGTAAAACTGGATGAATGACAGGTTTGTACGAGACAATTATCTTTTACATGAAGCCTAGTTGTAAAGTCACCTATGTTTGACTCTAAAGTGACACATCCCAGATAGCAAAAGGACATTGTTTCAACATTGAAATAGTGTTATGGCCTGTGATTGAATAGATGTTGAAAATGACGTTGAACTGCGATTGAAAGCGCTCGATATGATAGATGTCGAACACAACGTTGATTTTTGATCTTTCTGACATGGAATCAATGTCATGCAAATAACATTGATTAGGAGTTGAATAGATGTCGAAATTCAAACGTTTTTTAAACATGGATTCAACATTGATTAAACTATAGAAATATACCTATATTCAACCTTTTTAAACGGTATTTTGATTATTGGAGCTACTTACCGCGTCACCACATAAATCAGCCTCTAAACAGCATTCACCGCGGTCATCATGTTGAGTCATTTCCACAGACATAACCTGTCCAAACTATGAATCTGAGGCAGACAATCCACTTCCTCCTGTTTGTGTACATTATGCATCCATATAGCACTCAGAATCACCACTTTATCCAAGTTTACCCCGGTATTTACATTACAAAACTTTACAGCGCATGCCCCATTTAAATCGTTATTTTGGTGCCTTTAGCGTGACAGTGCCTCCTGCAGTCCTAAGACAGATATTACAACCTAATACTGCTTTTACTTGACAGAGGCCAAAACTTTTTCAGCCTTTGCTTCCATAAATATAGTATAACCAGTGCCCCGTGAAGAATATGCAGTAAATTAAACAAACTAAAAGCATTTGGAGCAGAAGAGCATGAGACATGGAGGAAAGGCAGGAGATTGAGTTTGTGACCAAATAACACCAGAAAGAAATGGTACACTCATTACTTAATATGTATTTTTGTATGAGGTGATATATCGGGGTAGATTAAAGTATAAAACAGTTATCTCCACAACATTGAGTAAAGAATGTTTAATTTTTGTGCAGTGAATTTCCTCAATTTGTAGCTTTCAAGATGTTACCACTGTACAATGCTTTGTTTCATAAAAGTACAATTGACAGGACCATCATACTGAAGGCTAATCAGGTAATTGTAGCGTGTATAAAATGTTTGTAAATCAGTTGTTACAATCAATATTCAGTCATAATTTTTAATTGAAAATATTAACTTTATTCCTTTTGCAGCAAAGTGTTATCTATAAAACATTTTGAAATAGTAATAATTATAACATAAAAATCTAAAATCCAAGGGTTTAGACAAAAGTGCAAATTACAGTTGATAAAATGGCAAAATATGGACAGTGGGAAAAATTATTAGAAAAAGGTTTGTGTTTAGTTCCACTGGCAACAGCGTCAGGAGATGATGGGAGAAGGTCGAGCAGATGCAGATGTTGATCACCTTTTGACAATTTCTTTGGTTCCTGGGAGCTTTCCTCAGCAGCTGCCCCTACGATAAATAAATAAAAATGGTAGTGTTAGTAATCATGGTTGATAATAAAATAATTGGAGCAACTAAACATTTAGGGGATCATTTTATTTGTTTATTTGTGTTACTGTCTCTGTTTGCTCTTTTATTAACCATGTCAGCACCTTAATACTAAAGTAATGATTCACCCGATTAAACCGTGGGATAAGTTATAGTCTTGACTAAAGGCAAATGTATTATTTGTGTAGAACAGTTTATTCACAAGGCAAGTCAAAGTGCGTCACAATCCTGTAAAAAGCCCAACTTGCTATTTGTTATCAGAATATAGAAATGTTAGTCCAGTGAATATTTAAACTGGTTAAAAGTTGAGTCAGCATGTAAATTCAATTAAACAACGTTTAAATATGTTCATGTTCAGTGACTGCAAGACGAAAAGTTGAGATAACTTCTTATGATAATTTTCATTTCAAGCCTTGACCGTTATTTGTTCGCGCATGCGTGGCAGTAAAATGTAGGGGGTTTCCGTCCTGCCATTTCTGCTCCGCTACACCACGCTACCGTGCGCCAGAGAGTCTCCTGCTGCTCAAGTGAAAACAAAGGTAAGGATTATGTTCGTGTTAAATGTGTTTTGTGTAAATTAACAAACTGGGTCACTTTAGATTATTTTGAAGTCTCTTGAGTAATGAGGTCCTGCCAATTTGGCTAAACCTCTGTTTGCCCCTGTGTTATAGCTATTATAGCGATTTCATTTTGACATCTGAAAATGACATTCATGTGAATCCATGGATGTAGCTTGCTGCTTGAATAAAAAAATAATAAATGAACATTTAAATCGAGCGAGTAGGCGGGGGCGGTCCCGGTCCCATTTCCGGTAAGCGCCAGGCTGTGTGCGGGCCGCATTCGCTCGCTTCACCTGCGCAGGAGGAACAACGGCCCGGTGTCTGCGCTGTAGGCTCCACACCAACCCGCCTCCAACCGGTCAGATCACCGAGAACACAAGACGTTGCATTGACTGTGAGATTTAGCGCTGTATGTGTGTGTATAGCTAGCCTCCCCTGACTTGAAAGTGTATTTGTAGCAGTACGACAAAGCTAGCTGTTAGCAAAGTTACCATTGTGAAATTGCCCCTGTCCCACCGGAACGCAAGCTATGCCATTCGTATGTGATACGTTTGTGCTATGAAGTTGTTCGTTTGTGCTGCTGTTTTTGCGATGTTGTAGATTTTTTTTTTTGCGTGTGTATGTGTGTGTTGACACGCATTAAGTGAGGCGTGCGCGCGAGTCAGTCGCTCACTTCACGAAGGTAAAGTTTGTTGATGAATCTTATCAGGCTGAATGGGGTTAATCGCCAAGTTCTAGCTAATATTTAATTGTAGCCCTGAGAGCTGATAGATATAGCGATTTACTGTTTAATGGAGACAGAAACGAAATGATTGGTTAAACATCGTCAGTGTTTGGCATAAGGCACAGACTCTCAGTAGAGAGGAGGGGAAGCTGCAGGTCACCGCTGAGGGAGGGATGGAGATGTGTAGAACTAGAAGGGTGCACCTTAGGTGAGGTGACACTATTATACCTTATATTGACTATGTTTAGCCCTAATCCTGTACTTTGCAGTAGTACATTTTAAGTCAGTAGTTTTATCGGCTCCTGGTCTTGACTTTCAAATGAGGTGTTACACAAGCATTTTAGATTAGGGTAAATCTGAACTGGAGAAAACGCACTTGGTTAAGGCGGGGGTTAAGAGGTTAAAAGGCTGCCATGTGCAAGGAAAACCTATTAAACCTAATTCACCTAAATACATTTATTTTAAAAGGCCTATTAGTCTGTTAAAGTTTCTATGCAGCTTTGACTGTTTTGTTCTTGTGCTTGTTTTGTTTTATTATGTCAATGTTATTTTTTAATCTGATTTCATTCACCTGTTGTAGCACTTTGAGGTTTTTTAAAATGTAAAGTGTAATATAAATACATGTATTATATTACCTAATTGGAGACATGTCAACCTAGCACATTTTTATGTTTTCTGAAAGACTTTACTGTTGGTCTTTTGTAGATGGTGCGTCTTCGTGTGGTGTTGGCCCTATGCACCCAAGATGACAAAGTTGTACAGGGCACACACTGCTTCATATGAGCAAGACATGAAAACCCTGTTAGGGCATCTTGATGATCAGGTGAGTGTTCTTTGTCATTTGCCTTCTCCATTTTTCCCTCTTAATTTTTACCCTGTGTATTTCAGACCACCGGAATGCATGCCCAAAGGAAATCTGCTGCTCTTAAAGGTCTGCCATTGGTCATGTGGGAGGACTCTCAAAAGTTCCTGAGAACATGTTTGGTGAGTTATCAATTGTGCTTCACAGCTAGAAGGTTCTGGGTTTGATTCCCACCAGGACGGGGCCTTTCTGTGTGGAGTTTGCATGTTCTCCCGTGTCTGCGTAGGTTTCCTCCGGGTACTCCGGTTTCCCCTACCACTAAAAACATGCATTATAATGGGTGAATCCTCCAGCCAGGTGATTCTGACCTCCAGCCTGACTACACATCTGCGGATGGGTCCCCGGGCACAACACTGCCGTCGCCTTCTGCTCCTTACGGGTCGCCCCAGTGGCATCGAAGGATGGGGTCAAATGCAGAAGACAAATTTCCTCACGGGACAAAGTATAGAAACATCACAGTGGCCTCTACTATGCTCCAGGACTAATTGTTTAAGGGTTTCTGTTCGGTTTGGGTCCCACACCCTAAAAAAATGGCCACAGCCACTGGGCCACCAAAAGTTTAAAGGAACAGGCCACCGTTTTTCCATACTGAGATATGTTCTTACCTGAGCTTAGACGAGTTGATACGTACCTGTCTGGTATTTGTGCCTGTGGAGGAGCGTGGTCGCTTCCAACTTCACTCCGTTTGGAGCTATAGGAATATGCTGGGAGAGGCCAAATGATAACAACATCTTTGGTCTTTTTGCGTGACTTGGCTCATGCACAAAGACCAGACAGTTGCGCATCAACTCGTCTAAGCTCAGGTAAGAACATATCTCAGTATGTAAAAACGGTGGCCTGTTCTTTTTAATTACACAAAAATATCAAGTTTTTATTTTTTTCACCAAAAAAGTTACTTGGTACCCCTTTAATTACTTGTAAAATCTTTGACAAAATGTCTTCTTTTAAAACAGGAGATGGAGCCTCCAGAATATAGTGTTGGTGGAATGAAGATGGAAGCTTTAACCATCATCGAGGATGATGCCGAGACTGTTGCGTGTGACCCAAACATCAGGTTTTTCGCGGTTGTGCTTGAAGAACAGATTGTTGTGGATGAAGTAAGTGACCTGCCAAATGCCGTTGCGCTCCTATTTGGACTACATGCGCTGAACATGGACTACCCAAATGAACTTGAATACACGTTTGAAACTATTCAGAAGATGTTCATGTGTCTGCTAGAGTACAGTCATTCAAAAACAAAATGTTAAGATATTGATCGAGATTGTACAAAGAGTTCTGGTGGTTCAACTGCTCACAAGAAAAACATCTATTTGTGAAAGCTCTCATTTGTACAGGGACTACAAATTGATGTGAATCTTCAATCGTTTACTGGTCTGGGTTTACCGAGCAAATTTTCTCCAGTTCAGCTTTACCCAAATCTAAAAGCTTCTTGACTGACTTATAGGCCGGTATGATGCCTCATTTGAAAGCTAATGCCTACAAAACTGATCAAAACTTTTTTTGTCGTGTTGTGGTTACTTTTTCATTGCATTTTGTCTCTTCTTTCGTCGCTTTATTTATAATTTTTTGCTATTTCGTCACTGTAGTCGCGTTTTTGTCGCTTTTTGTTGTGTTATTGTTGTTTTCCCAGCATGTCCTTTTTTTTCCCTCACTCTTTAGTCATTGTGTTAATGTTGCTTTTCCGGGATGTTTTTGTCACTCTTTAGCCACTTTTTTTGCTTTTAGTTTTGGGTAATGCCAATCTGGACAAAGTGTGCTCAATTAAAGTGTTGTATTAGGATATTTTGCTTCAAATCGTAAAAGCTTGTAGAATCATAGAATGCATGCAATTGACCACATGCATTCTGGAGTGGCTTAACATAAGACATTAGTTGTTTACAGAATCAAATTAATTGGCAAATTGGTTTCCATGGTTTCTGTAAACATTTCATGGTTTCAATGCAGGGCAGTCAGATCCAGGCTACAGCTTTACATTAGAGCACAATGTGAACAGCAGTAAAAGAAAGGAATATACAGCAACAAAACGCTCAACATCAAAGTTATGATGGTAAGGCAAATTTTAGCGCTTTATATACCTTTTTAATTTACTGCCGTTTACATTATTAGCAGCGCTCTAATGCCAAGCAAAGAAGCTCTTGCCTGGATCTGACCCACCATCCTGCTTTGAAACAACTGAATGCTTACAAAAAATGTGGAAACTAAGGTATGTGGTTTGTGGATGTTGCAAAGCTTACTTAACTAACCCAGTCCAGTTGACAATTTACGCTTTACTTTGATTTTTTATATTTTTGTATTGACAGTTTTTAAAAACTTTCATATAAAAGAAATATACACTTGCATACATACTAGGGCTGAAAGATATCTCTATCGATATGATAACGATATATGAACATTCAAAATATCAATGTCGCAAAAGAAAAATATATTGCATTTATATCGCGATATGAACACTCAAAATATTAAAATCAAAAAAGCAAGATATAAACGATATAGATTTTCATCAATAAAACTGCACTCTTTTGTATTATGATTTTATTTTCTGAAAAATGCTTAGTTTTCACCTAACCCATAGTTGTATCGTATCGATATCGAGATATCTGGCATGAATATCGAGATGAAATTTTGTCTATAACGTTCAGCCCTAATGCATACTTTACTTTTACTTTACTTTGACTAAAGATTTTTCTAGTTTGATAAGAGCCAGTTGTACTGCACTTGTTTTGCTCACAACTATTGCAGCTGTTAAATAATTGCACTTTACCATGTTAAACACTTAACCATAACAAGCTTTATTGCTGCAGCTGTTTGAATAATTGCACTGCAATATGTTGAACACTTAATGTTTGTAGAACAGAAAATATTATTTTTAGTTAAGCTTGAATTGTTGCCAGAGGTATAGGGCAGTGCTTGGGGAAAAAGTAAACTAGTCAGTGCAATGCTCAGGTTTCTGAGATGAGTAATTTTCAAAACATATTGTGAGTTTTTATATTTGTCTTAATAAATTCCTCAAATGTTGATTTTGTTATCCTTTTATTTGTTAAATATTGAAATGATACACGGTACAGGACCCCAGATTTCATGCATCTTAATGTCAGATCAAGAGAATTTTCATGCAATTAACAACCAAATGGAAAATTATAATGAAATACTTTTTTAGATATTGATTGATGGCTTCTTCTAAGATGTTTGTGTTTTTATAGTAAGCTCAGTTGTGCATTCTGTTTTCAAGAATGACATGTTCCATCTTGAAGTTATTCCCTAAATTACATAAACAAATTGTAAGTGTAAACCTTTATCATTTGACTCAACTTAAAATAGTAAAGCAACTGGCTGCAAAGCTTTTTTGAGTTCACTCAACTTTATCAAGAAGCAAGTTGTGCCAACATATATTTGAAAGTTAACTTTGCACTTGATTCAACTCTTTTGTTTTTGTTCAAGAAATTAACTATTAGTAGTTGACCAAACGTTTTGCTTTAAGTCCAGCAAACACTTAATTCTATGTTTGGTAAAGTTTTTCTTTCAAGTTGGATTAATTTAAAGTTTGTATTTGGCTCAACAAAAAACCTTAAAAGTTGAGTAAACTCAAAAAAGCTTTGCAGCCAGTTGCTTTACTTTTTTAAGTTGACTCAACTTTTTATTTATTACAGTGAGTTAGCCTACATACAATTACCAACTGAATCCAAACTAAACTAACGGCGACATTGTGGGGGCAAGATCAAACACATTTATTGGCTAACTATTGATATTATTATCAGGTTAGTTTATTATGGGATCGTGAATTAATCATGAATCATGTCCCGTTATGTTACTGGGATGTGTGGAACATGTAAGCTTTCTTTGGTGGAAAACAGTTATAGGCAGGGGTTAAAGTGGGATTTGGGAGGTGGGGGAACTCTAACCTTTAACAAGCAGTAGGAATCGCGCTACATTTTATATTTTTTTATGTACTTAGGTACTGACATGCAGTCATGGGTTCTGAACAGATACTGCACAATACAAGGTATTTGATACTGTAATTATTTTATTTTCCAATATTTTTTAATACCTTGAATTATTTT
Source organism: Neogobius melanostomus (assembly GCA_007210695.1). Classification (NCBI taxonomy): domain Eukaryota; kingdom Metazoa; phylum Chordata; class Actinopteri; order Gobiiformes; family Gobiidae; genus Neogobius; species Neogobius melanostomus. The sequence goes on from VHKM01001078.1 coordinate 12,671, forward strand.
TAGATATCCTTTAGTAGGTTTTAACAATCATAAATGATTGGAGGTCTATGTGATTTACTAAATGAACAAATTCTGCTTTGGCCAGATCCACTATTTTGGGTTCTTCTTAGATAGGACTGCAGAGCACCATGCCTGCCAGAGAGGAGCTTAAAGGGGTGGTATTGTGTAAAATGGACTTTTTCAAGCTTTATATCATGTTATTATGTCATTCCCTCATTAAACACATGCCTGGAGTGTTGCCTTGGCTCATTCACATATTTTTGAGTAATCAGTAAAAACTTAGACGGCAGCCATTTTAGGTGTAGCTATGCCTCAGTCCTCCTAGGAACGCCCCCACCTCCTGGAGACGCCTCTGGACCTTTCGTCACCAGCCAAGCCACCAACCACTGCTCCTCAGCTCAGCAGAGCCCCCTCCCCGCACAGTAGTGTTGTTTAGATGCCACAGCAGTGTGCTGAAGGGGGCGTGTCGGAAAGCTTCTTAAAGAGACAGAGGCCTATTTCAAGACGTTCAGTACAGCCATTTGAGAGAGCAATTTATTCAAGGCAGTTATTTTAATTTACTGCATATACAGACCAACAGAAGGTTACGTCATCATTGTAGTATGCTATAGACTGGTGCTATGTGATTGAAAAAAGCATAATACCCCCTCTTTAATAGATTATAGAAACAAATAAAATGTCAGGATCCACTTATTTAAAGAAGGCCCAACCAAAGAAATGAACATGTGTGCTGAAACATTACTTATTAACAATTTTGGCTTGTTATTATGTTCTTTATTTAAGAAAATCCTCTTTCACAGTCAGTGGTGCTTACAGCAGGGCTCTTGCAGGCTGGTCAGGGGTGAGCCTCCACCACCAAACGTATTCATATTTTTGGGATAAATAAATGAAAATTTCATTATCATCACTGCTTGAACAGAATAGAATTGGGCCTAAACATAAAAGTTATATTATATTCCAGCATTTTAAGGCTTTAGAGGAAAAAAAGAAGAAAAAACACAGCGATAGATTAATACAGAATAATAAAGAGCCTAATAATAAACTAGGACTACTCAGAACTAAACCAGGATAAGCCAGGGCAAAACATGCAATATTAGGACTAAATCACATTTAAACCAGGCCAAAGGCCTAATACAGAATGAGACCAGTACATCTCAAACAACAAGAGTAACTCCTGCTCAGCCACTGCTCCTCAGCGCTGAGCAGACAGACCATGGAAAATAATAAATAAGGGCGGACCAAACGCTGTTCTGTCCAGACCTCGCGCTTTACGAAAAAACTCAGTAAATGAAGTGCTCCTTGGAGCTCATCCACATCAGCTTCAGCCTCGTTTACCATGTTAACTTTGCAAAGAGCATCTCTGCGCTTGTACATTTCCCACAAACACGTATTGAATGAAGTCAGAGCAGAAAGGAAGAAAAATGCACCTGTCAAATGAATGATTCAGATGTTATTTAGTAAAGTTAGAGCCCAGGGAGCGAGGTTTAGCGTGTTGACCGGTTAAACACGAGTGCTGGTGGTGCAGAGCAGTTTTCCAAAACTCACGTTCCATCAGCTTTATCGTCCGCTTTACAAACATCCACAGCTGAACTGGTGTTCCTTACCTTAAAGTCGCTGGTTAAGCCCTTTGCACCGGCAGGAACACACGCTGCTCCTGCTGCGGACCGTGAAGAGTCCTGCTTCTGCATGGGATAATCCGAGCAAACATGATTCATGCTGTCCTTGTGCTGCGGTTTGATAAAATCTGTCAGTCCGTCCAACGATAAGCCTCCTGTTTTCTCAGTTTAGCGTTACACCGTTTAACAGAGCCATGTTTTCATTTGAGCCCGCGCTAGGAGATGGTGGTCCGGAGCCGGAGGCACACTGCTACGCAAAGTGCCACGAACTTGCTGTGGAGCTACGTGAATGGGGCGCGGATAATGCCGGAAAAAATATAATTTTTATGGAAAATGAGGTCAGATTATATTTTTTTGGCCCCCGGGACGCATATTGAGTAGGCCCAACCTAGTACTTTTATTGCATTGATTTATCTCACAGGTAGAATTTCGTATGTGCGTGAAAATGACAAAGGTGCAATCATGAACTTTTTTTTTTTTTTTTTTTGCCATGCGAAGGTGGGGGAACGCCGTTCCCGACCGTTCCCGCCCACTTTAACCCCTGGTTATAGGCTAGTAACGTTAGCTTGGCATACACATCAGCTCATAATAAACAAATGACAAATAAATAGCCTACAGTGTGCGGTGGCCATTTAGTTTACTGATCACAACCAAGATGACAAATAAACTTTAAAAATGTATGAGCACTTACCAGTTTTGTCTTTCTCTGTCTCCTCTGTGTCTGCCGAGAATTAGTTCAAATTTCCCGGGCTTTTCACCCCATACGTCAAAACAACATTGATTCACCGTTACACTTTCAATGGTTGAATTTATATCTGTAAAAAACTGTTGATTCAACATTATTTTTTAAATTATTGATTTGGAACCCGTAATAAAGCATTAAATCAACATTCTTTTTTCAACCTCAACCAAAAGTCAACCATCTGACCCTAAATCAATGTTGAAACAATGTCATTTTGCTATCTGGGATTCTTTATCCTGGATTCATTATTTGTGTAAAGTTGCTCTGAATAGTCATCAGTAAATGGATAAGTCGAGTTTAAATGTATTCATCATATTTTACAAGGAGCAAATGAACACAATAAATGTATTGCACTGCACTTATCCTTTACTGAGCATTAGCAGCACTTACCTGGTTTCTTTTATTGTGGGACGTTTCCTTTACACTCTGCTGCCCCCTGCTGCTCACAGACGGTAACGGTGAGTTTTAAAACTATAATGTACCAGAATAAAAACAGAAGATCATGATATTTATTTATCCATCTTTAGTGGCAGTGGCAGTTAGCATTCTCTCAAAACTATTATATTTTCCAACAAACATGAAAAGATTAATTAGGAAATACTTGAACTGACTTGAATATTGTGAGAGTGATTTATTACTGTGATATTGTTCAAGACCGTTTCAGCCCAGTCTGTTCCAAACACAAACATGAAATCAATGTGTCTTTTTTCAAACACTGAATTCCATCAAATCGAGGCTAAAATGGATCTAAATGAAGAAAACTGTGAATAAAACTGAACTTATATATTTTTAAGTGACTTATAGAACAGTGTTTCTCAACTGGAGGGTCGGGACCCAAAAGTGGGTCGTGGAACCCTTTGTCACGAGTCTTTCAGAAAACACTGAAAATGCTTCGCCCAAGTCTGTTAAAATGACTGTTATTTAATGTTTATTATGATCGGCTTATTGCTTATTCAGCAGTAATGTGTGAGGAAAATACAGTATTTTACATTATGTCAAACTAAATGATTCAGAAACTGATAGTTTTTGTCTCCAGTGCTTAGTTTTTAACTGGTTTTAGTCTCAAATACTGAATAATACTTTAAAGCACTAACCCTCTGGTGTGTCGTGTCTAAACTGAGCTGTGTTTGAAGTGTCTTGCTCATTGACAGAGTAAGTGCAGGTGAGACGTGTTTTATTTTCAACAGTGAATCAGTGATTACAGGAGCCAGCTGGGATTGGTCCTTACTAGGGCTGAACGATATGGACACAATTTAATATCTCCATATTCATGCCAGATATCTCGATATCAATACGATAACGATATATCTTTCAGCCCTAGTTCTTACAGCTGTCAATCAAATGTTTATATCAAGAGTTCCGTCACAGAGGTTCACCAGGGGGCGCTCTCCTCAGATCTACCACAGACACAGAGGCTGTTTCCCAAATGCCAGGATCCTCTTCGTCTCGACCACTTCAGACGTAATTCACGTCATCACAGCGCCGCCTAGTGGTTCAATTCACTCAGACCACTCGCCTCCTCCGTTTGGCTCATTTAGCCCCGGGGCTAAATCATTCATCTGCTTTTATAATGAACTTAATGAGCAACAAACATCAGGAAACAAACTGACCTGCATGTTTTTGTTTGTTTATGATGATCGTTTTTTGGGATCAGGCCAAAAAATGTCTCTGAACAGAGAAAGAAGCTTTTTCATAAAACGTGGGGTTATTTTACAGACAATTGTGTTTGTCAAATTCAAATCATGTAAAGATTAAATCTATAATCTCACATTTCAAGAATAATGTTTGATTTGACCCACTGGCTTATCTTACCCCACTCTCCCCTAAATGGCTTCTCTTTAGTCAGACAAACAGCAGGTGTGTGTTTAAGCAAATCTGATCCTGCAAAACTCAACAAAAGAAACAAAACTAACCCAAAACATGTCGCACTTAGAATGTACCTCAGCAGCGCCCCCTGCTGGTCACCTTACACTATCATTCATGCAGCCTAAGAAACGGTGATGATATAAAAGCATTTTCTTTTGTCATTTACGCTGCTAAAATGTCCAGGCCTTGTTTGGTAAAGTCTGTCAGTTTTATCCTATTATTCTTCAAGTGTGAAACAGGTCGATTGTTACGGAGCCGCCAGAGGACAAGACGAGAATGTTGGCAGCACTAATGTTGATTCTTTGTATTTTAAACCTGATTCGAAATAAAAGTCAATTAATTTCTCCATTCATGCTCCATTGTGTGTGGAGGATGATAGTGTAGAGTCTATACGGCGTAGACGCTGTAAGCGGACTCGTTCTCTACCTAAATATGATTGTGTTATTTCACAATAATTATTGCGTTTTATTGCAAAACTTTTGCAAAATAACGCAATAAAAAACATTCTTGTCATGTCCCCTGGCGGCTCCGTAGTTTGTTCCAATTTTTATCGATAATTTGATGAAACAAAATTATCTTTCAGTTACTGTTAGTGTTGCCTGTCCAGGTTTTACCTGATTGTCCTTTTTTTAATGGTCTGTCCCTGTGACACTACAGCGCTGTCCTACAAGCACTTTTTATTTTATCGTCAAGAGTTTCTTTCTTAAAATGAGTTTAGTCCTTCTTTAGTGTATAGAAAACTGAGGCATTTGTGACTCTAAGAAATAATTCACTGGCTCAACTTAATAAAATTACCGCAACCTTTTTATACTTGGACCAACACTATCAAATTGTGTTGATTCATTGTAAATTTAGTATTGTTTATCAACTCAATTATATAAAACAAGAAAACGTTATTATTTTAAGTTCAGCCAGCTTGAATTTAATGATTTCTTTTTTGTTAAATTTGAGTTGTAAAAATATAGAATTTCAGCCATTTCCCCCCAACATAATTGAGTCAGCTCAGCTCAAATATCCCATAAACTGACACTCATTTTATTTAAGTTAGAGCAACGTATTTATTTAAAAAAAATACAATTTTATTAAGCTGTCAATCGTTCTACAAACAGGCCTATATGCAAACAATTACAAAAACACTGTTTTTAAATTGAAGAATGTAAGGTAGTGTTCCAACACAATATTATGTTTTAAACCAAGAACAAGTCCAACTTGGCATTTGACATTGATTTTAGAAAAGTGGTTCCAAAACTGTGGTTATACCCCACGCTCAATGATTCAGGGGTACGTGAAGAAACTAAGACAAAGATCTTGAGTTGTTTGGGGCAGCAGAGGTTTGACTGCATGAGTAAAGTGCAGGACTGAACATCAGAGACTTCCAGGACTGCAGTCGCTTCAGTGACGAGTGGAGCTTTAGTAGTTGGTTCTCTCTGCAGTTTTCATGGGTCTTCATGGTTTTCTGCGTTGCACTTTCTGTGGCACCGTTCCTGCCGTCGTCCTGTGTATTCAAATTGTTGTTTTAGTTCATTGAATAAACTTTCTAAATTCAAAAACATAACCTTCAGCATTATGTACAGAGTGTGAAGTCACCGAAAACAATTCAGACTTGACACTCATTTGGTATTTGGCTCTGTTGCAGTGATGGACGCTATCTGCCATGCTGTTGCTACATAATGGACATCACATGCATAACCTCTATTACACTGTAAATTCTAAATGAATTGCTTATATAACATTTTGAATATTGTAAACACCTTCAGACCCTTTCATGAGTAATTGAACCAGTTCACTTGTGCTGAACAATAAACCGTGTGACCATTTTTGTTTCATGTGTATAGGTTCAGCCATTACAGAGATAAGTCCAGGATTCAGCATTTGATGGTTACCATAGTAACACAATAGATTTCTTACCTGTTCACCAACTCAGTTTTACACCGTTTTTATTGTTGTGATGTCATTTGAACCTATAGGCCTACCCCAAAAAAAGTTGAACATTAATCAAAATGATGTGCTTGGTTTGCTAAAGCACTTCCTGTCAAAAGGTGAATATTAGGTTTGTGGATCCAGTCACTAATAAATAATCATCAGGGTCATTTGGAGATTTTCAATAAGTGTCTCTCCCATAGAGTTATAAAGGCTCCTACCCTCCATCTGAAATAATGACATCACATTATAGAATGTCATGAACATAACATATAGAGCAGTGGTTCTCAACCTTTTTAGTTTTAGTTGTGACCCCAAGCTTGTCTGCAGCATTATTGGTATGTGACACTCAGTACAGAATGTTGAAGGTTCTATTTAGAATGAAAATAACGACTTTTCATAATATAGTGCCAATAAAGGTATTGGAACAATCTAATAAGAGCCATTGGCTCTTAAATGTAATACTGGTGTAAACAGTGCAGGGATAGAAACTTACCAACTGCTCCAAGATGATCCTCCTCCTCTGAGCTGGATCATGACGGCCTGAATGGCAAACTCCCACCGTCCCCTGATGGACTTATTCTAATCTGCATGGAGAATATAAAGTTCATTACAAAAATAATAATAACATTAATAATAATTGTAGCAAAAATGTGTACATTATTTAACAAACCCAAACAATGAACAAGTGAAATGACTAAACCTAATTTAAAGCTTACCTGATGTAACTTGTCTGTCTTGTCCACCTTTGGCCAACATCATCGTCAGGATTGTTGGAGAACATTTGTCAAGTTTTTCCATAAACATCGTCTTGAAATTAACGTTGTAATTCTCTAAATAAAACACAGAAATTAGTCATAATGAAGGAAACACAAACTAAAATCAATAATAATACCTGGCATGGAAGAAACGGTGCAGGTCTTTCTGTGAGGTCAACGATCAGTGTCTTGAGTTACTTCTTGCCTTCATAGAGAGAATGTTCTCTGCGTCTGGGTGTTGTTTCTTTTATTCTTTTTATTTTTTTTACTTCCTCTAGAAGCTCCACACTTAGAACACAAAGAGGAAGAAATTTGCTGTAAGAATTAAATTAAGTCTGGTAACCTTGGAGAAAAATAAAAATACTTGGCTAAATGACTACTTTAAAATGAATGTTAAATGTGTATTTTAACCAACAGTGTATTGTACACACATAAATGGACATATATAAAACTCATGCAGACAATTTAGTAAAGCCAAACCGTCTCCAAAATCAAGAATCAAAGACAAAAACAAAAAAAACGGATAATGTGTGCTATTGCACACCAAATTCAAAACTCTGTACAGAGTACTAAATAATGTACTAAATATCAAAGTAAACACAAAAGTACTCACCCATTAATCCAAAAATAAGGGTCTGCTGGTGAAAAACATAAGTTCAGCTATCGTTCATTTGAATCTTTCATGGCCCCTCCCCTTCCTTCTTCTGCTGCCCTGTAGGCACTGATTCAGCTGATGGTTCGTAGTGCTGCCCCCTGCTGCATATTTCTGAACTTAATTTTTTTGAAAACACTTGTAAGCGAATTGTTCTGATAAACGACACATATTTAAGCTGAGACACGTTTGAATGATTTGAGCCAGTTCAACTTAGTTTGTTTATTCTTCAATTTGATATACTTAAGAGCACAAGGGATTTGTATATTTTTAAGTTCAAAAAGCATTTAATTTAAGCTTCATCAGCTGGCGCCATGAATCTTTTCTTTCAGTGTGGGAAAAACACTGCCATAAAGTTGCAGGTGAGTTTTCTACCATTGCAGTGAAAGTGAGGCTGAAAAGTGGCCCTGCCAGTTGTGAAAAGCTCCTGTAAACACATCCCTGTGGAAAAACTGTGACGCTCAAATGTGTCAGGAAAGTTTGGAAAGAGTTTTGACACAACTAACTATTTAAGTTTGTAGATTCCTCTTTCATTGTTTGACCAAACCAAACAACAGGTATAGGGCCTTTAACAGGTCAGATCTCTGGCATCATAGTAGCTCCATGCATGTGCTTTTACATTTAAATATATATGTTTATATTATTTTAACTACATTTTGACTCAAATCTTTCTCTTTTTTTTGTTTGAATCAACAGGATTTTCTGCTCAGTTATGAATAAGGAGCAGGAGACACAGAGGTAAGTGAATCAAACGCTCCAAAGGCTGATCAAATACAGAGCTGCTCTAAAGTCTGTACAGGAGGGACAGCACTGAACAGGTGAACGGGCTGTTAGTCATTTACTTTTTCCAACCGTCCCACTTTTATGAACGAGGGAGCAGCTCCACTTCTATATGCACACGGGGCGCGGACAGAAGCGTGTAAGACATCACATACACATAAAATGAATATACAAATAAAAAGTGCCAGTGTTTTTCCCTTTAGGCTCAGTATGAAAATAAATCACCAAAACAACATAAGAGTCTTCAGTCACATGACACACACATGTAATAAACACCATTAGCAGCTCAGCTCATGGAATAAATAAGGTTTGCATGAAGATTTTGGATTTTTCTTTAGATACTGTTTATCAAATACAGTTTACGCGCTTAGACTGTGTAGCAACAGAACGTTTTGAAGGTTAGTTACGGATAAAGTGGAGATATTTGCCTTTGTGACTGGGGCTCCTGACATTTCTATTCACACAAAAAGTCACAAATGGTTGAGTTTAAACGGTTCTGTCCAAACTCATGATTGAACTTTAGATATTGAGATTATTCATTATGGGAAATGTCCTTAAGGGGGTCATTTAATAAGCGTTTGCTCAAGTGCAAAACGAGTATTAAATGCAAAAGTGGATCAGCCACAGACTCGTGTCCCCATTGTTTACTCACACAGTTTTATGTACATGCAGATTTGGCGTGGCACGTTTACTTGCATGAGTCCCATGTGTGTCCATTAACATTTTGTCCCGGTCAAAACAAACGAAATACAATCATTTGGGAATGATTAAATCTCTGCAGTGGAATTTTAGATTTAGTCGACTCAATTTACTTGCAATTTCAGTCGATGAAAACTAAACTAAAATTGAAGAGAATTCTTGGACTAAATCTTGACAAAAATTAAAAGTCAAAAAACTAAAACTAAATTAAAATATGTAAAAATTAACACAGATTTCAAGAAGATTTGACTCATTTCTAGATCACGATCTGCAGTGTAGAAAGAAAATGATCGATAATTGAGAAGTGCCTTTGTTTTTTTGCGCCCAATCTCCACCAGAGGGCGTCCTTTCCCACGTGTATGTTCAAGGTGTGCACAATGTGGCGTTGACATAATAACAGTCAGGATGTTCCTCTTTTGGTTTTACTGCAGACATTTAGATCTTTGTCGCTCGTCCTGCCTGAAGTCATTTTGATTTTTCACATAAATGACATGTCACCCATATGTAACGGAGTTAGAAAAGCACTTTATTTTTATGTTGTTTTATTGTGAAGTTTATCGGTTTGCATTTTATTTTGAAAATCCCGTACGCGCGCTGCTCCCGGATGTTGTATTGAGTAACTTGCCGCTCCTCCTTCAGTAGCGCGGTGTCTGCTGAAGAGGGGAGCCAGGAAGGTGGAGACACTGAAATAGTTAATTCTGCTGCTGTTGTCCTGTCCTTTGTTACGACCTGCAGCCGTTACACATAGTCCTCGTATCACTACAAGATTAGCTGCCTTACTTTTTATGAGAATGTTGTAATTTGGGTCTAAAACAGCAAATTAAATCAAAGCTAATATGAAAATGTGAGTTTATTTGTATAATATGAGTCAGTCTGTCCCTCTATATGTCCCACCTCCATAATATCTGCACATTCCAAACCCACAGCTGCTTTGGCCTTAAAGAGGGAGATTATACTTGCAGGTATATGATCTCAAACCCATCGTTATCACTGTCTTACACTTTGTGGTTGTTTGCAAATGCAGCTAAAGCTAAATCAAAATATCCAGCAGTTTCACTTCCTGGTTATTCAAGCAAACTAACTTCAAACTCCTCCCACCACCCTCCTCTTGCTCCCCTTGTTTCAATAGAACAAAACATAAATAAATAATATTAGATGACATTAATAGCATGAAGTGATCTGATCATTACAACTTGTGCAGACCATCATCAAGCATAAGGACCACGTGCCTGGTGTTTTTTTAAGTCTGTGAGGAGCGTTTGTTATATCGCTGAGGCAGGACTCCTCACGGGACACGGTGGTGGACAGTGCGTCTCTAAATCAGGCTAAGCAGTGACTTCTCTGTAAGATGTGTTTGCAAAGCGGATGAAATAATGTCTTACTAATGAAGTGCATCGCTTCCTTTCCCTTTGACTCCGTCTCAGAGAAGCTCAGAGGAGTTTTCTGTGCGATGGTAGAAGTTAACGAGGAGAAGAGCGACTCAAGTTGAATAAATAACGATGAAAACACGAGCGCTTCCCCTCAGAGAGTCACTGTCATTTACCTCTGAGTTTTCTTTCATAAAGTCTGGACACAGACAGGTTCCTGGTGTTGTTTGAGGATCACTGGAGTCTTGGTGAAGACCTTATTCCTCCTCTGTTGTCTTTGTTTTGTTTATTTCTGCAGTAGAACTGTTTTTGGCCTGGTTTATATGTGGTTTAGTCCTTGGTTTGATATGGCTAAATATTTACAGAAAATAATAGTCCTACTAAATACCAGTAATACACAATTTAGTTCAATGTGGTTGAATTGGATGAAGTTGAGAAGAATAAGTTTGAGTTGTCCCTTGTGAAAATGTATTACCCACCTCTGATCTAGTCCTACTCGTCGCTTCTGTTTTATTCACTTTTTTATTCCACTAAATTATTCAGAAATTCATAGTTTTTGTCTCCAGTGCTTAGTTTTTAACTGGTTTTAGTGTCAAATACTGAATAATACTTTAAACCACTAACCCTCTGGTGTGTCGTGTCTAAACTGAGCTGAGTGTGGGTGAAGTGTCTTGCTCATTGACAGAGTAAGTGCTAGTGAGACTGAGATGTGAACCGTCGACCTCACGGTAACAGGGCGACGGCTCCACCTGTATCTGTCAGAGCCTCAAACACACAAGTTATGATTTAATAAAGACGTGTTTTATTTCAACAGTGAATCAGTGATTACAGGCGGAGCCAGCTGTGATTGGTCCTTACAGCTGTCAATCAATGTGTGTGTCATAAAAGAGTTCAGTCACAGAGGTCCACCAGGGGGCGCTCTCCTCAGATCTAACACAGACACAGAGGAACCTTCATCCCACAGCCCAAACCCAGGAAACAGAGGCTCAGTGAAGGAGGAGGTGAAGGTGTAAATGTGGGACAGTTCTTCACCAGAGCCGACCTTATAGAAGGACAGAGCTCCAGCCTCAGAGTCCAGGAACACGCCCACTACACCTGAGACAGAGAGAGAGAGAGAGAAGAAGTGAGAAGAGGTGGAGGTGGAGAAGAGGCGTGTTTCTCTCTTGTTGTGACAGATAGAGTACCATCCACCTCTGATCCTCAGCCTCCAGGACTGATCATTGTCTCCAAACCCACTCTCCTCTCTGTTTCCTCTCTGTCTGATTCCTCTGTAACTCACTGCTATATCAACCCCCCTCCCCCTCCTCTTCACCTCCCAGTAACAGCGCCCCCTCAGGCCAGTGGAGCTCAGGACCTGAAGCTGGTTCATGAACCTGTCCTCATGATCTGGATACTGCTGCTCCTCTCTCACTCTGGTCACAGTCCGTTTGTCCTCAGACAGAAGGAGGTTCCTCTGAGCTGTGTTTGGATCCAGAGAAAACTCACAGGAATCTGAGGAAACAAACACAACTCATGACATCACTTCCTGTTCCTGTGTCTGAATAGTTGTTTCATGTGTAATAAACTGACACATACTGTATATGACAAACATATTAAGAAGCGCATTGATTTGGTGCATATTTTAGGCCCGAGCCGGACACAGTCCCCGGCAAGGGACTATTGTTTTTGGGTAGTTTATTTTCTTTTTTTCTCCGTCAACGATGTCATTTTTGACCCTCTAAACGTCAACGAAAACTCACCGGATTAGGCGGAGTCATTCGGGTGGCGTGAAAAATTGATGGAAATGGATGAATTGGCCACAGCCAAAACAAAATGGCTCCACAGTGCCCCCTCAAAGTTGACCCCCATTCAAATCGGGACGCTCGTTTTTGGGCGTAGGCCAAACCGTTCGGTACAGTGAAAGTGGACCAAAAACTGAATTACAGCGCCACGCCCCGATGCACAGGAAGTCGGCCATTTTGGCTTGAAATCCAGAAACCCTCTGGACTCATTTTATGTTTTAACGACCTAGTTCCTGGTTTTTCATCGGAATAAGATCACATTTGGCACAGAGCGTCTACACATATTGAAATTCAAGAATTGGCCTGGGTTTGTAAAACTGTTACACCGTCTCCTCATAACGCCGCGGCGAAGAACGCGTAGATTTAGTGTATTTTTGAAGACAGCTCACGCTCACAGGAATAAGCCGACAGAGCTCATATTCAAGTCACTAATGCACCACCCGAAACTGAACAGAACGCAGCCATTAACATATAGCCTGCTCCCAGGATAGCGCCCCTAGCTATACCTCGAAAACTGCAGTTTGGATTTTTTTAATACAACGTTGCCAGTATGTTCTAAACACTTACTGAAACAAAACAATACGTTACAGTCATGTCATATTTTGTAAGATGTGGGCGTGGCCAAGGTAAATGTCTCAAAAATGGCACATTATCGTTTATAAATCGAACATGGCATTGAAACATTGCGCTCACACTCGTGTCACTAATGCACTAAACCAAGCTGCACAGAACGAACTCATTAAAAGACCAACTTCACCACAGTACAGCGCCACCTATCTATACTTTGAAAATTTTAGTTTGTAGGATTTATATGAAACGTTGCAGGTATATTCTACACAATAAAACAAACACACAAATATATTACATGTTTATGATATTTTCTAAGATGTGGGCGTGACCAGGCTAAATGTCCCAGAGACTGCATAATATCCTTTATAATTCTCATGTACCTTGTCAGATTGAGTTGGAAATTTAATCACTTATGAACTGGGGGATCCGACACTCTACGTAGCTAAATGGTTGGTGCGAAGTACACGTACATGTATATTAGGTACCGCCCCCTGCTCGTGTATTTGCTGAACACTGAGTAGCAGCTTTACAGATTGGCGATTTTGTAATCAAGGCAAATTGGCCTGGGTGCCCAAAGATTTCAGTGCTCCAGCCTGCAGCACCCACGGGTTCGGTGCCGACAAACAGAAGTACGTGGAAAGGACTTCCATGGAGTTTGGCACATCTGTCCAGATGCTGTTTTGCCTGGTGGCTTCTCCCGAGTATTGCAGTTCACTGGCCTTAGAAAGTATTTCAACTATAGAACGAGTGAAAAGCACAGCTGAGGCGAGCGTGAGGCCGGGGCCTTGAGGCTGACACAAGAGTGGGCCGGCACCAGAGCTACCTGGGGCAAGATTGAGACCGGCGTGTGACGAAGCCTCAGGCGAGAGTGGGCCGGAGTTAACTGGCCCAAGAAACCATGTTGGGTGTGAGGCCGAGGAGAGAGCAGGTTTGGGCGAGAGCGAGCAGGGGCGGTCGCAAGGGGTGGTACTGCGCCAGGGGCGAGGGCCTTTATCGCCGCTTGCGGCTTTAATTTGTAAATGAAATCTCTATCATGTCGCAAATTTTTCCTGCGACGTGGAGGATATAAACCTGATTAAGTTATTTCCATATAATTAATAAAACACACAAAGACTCACATTTCCTCAGACCTGGAATCATCCACTGTTCTCCAGCAGGATCCAGCCTGAAACACACAAGTCCAGTTTACTGTAGACCAGACCAGACCTGGACCAACCATGGACCAGAGACAGACCCTGAGAGAGTCCAGGGGGGACTCACCTGAGAGAGTGCAGGGGCCCCTGAGGGGTCCGTAGAGCGGTCAGGAGCTCGGCGGAGGGTCCTGGATGGTTGTAGCTCAGGTCTAATTCTCTCAGTGGGAGGGGCGGAGCACAGAGCTGAGGCCAGAGAAGCCCGCCCCTCTCTGAGACCAGACATCCAGACAGACTAAAGACACACAGCATTAGCCTCTAATGTGGACACAGAGACAGAGTGGATCATGGGAGCGTCTCACCTGAGGGTGTGCAGTCTGCAGGGGGCGCTCTTCAGTCCAGAACACAGCAGCTCCACTCCTGAGTCCTGGAGGTCGTTGTTACTGAGATCCAGGTGAGTCAGACTGGAGGAGCTGAGGACTGAGGCCAGAGGAGCACAGCTGAGAGGAGACAGGACACAGTCCCTCAGACTGAGGACAGAGAGGACGATTAGAGACTAGAGCCATGACACAAGTGTTTAAATACAGTCTGGACTCACATGGCTTTGGTGGAGGCTTTGACGACCGGCAGCAGCTTCAGGAGAGCTGTCTCTGAGACCTGGTATTTCCTGAGGTCAAACTCCTCCAGGTCTGAGTCTGAGGACAGTAAGAGGAAGGACAGAGCAGACCACTGAGCAGGAGAACGTAATGAGGAGAGACGTCCTTCTCTCATGTATCTCTGTATCTCCTTCATCAGACTGCGGTTGTTCAGTTCGTTCAGACAGTGGAGCAGGTTCAGGCTCCTCTCTGCAGACAGACCCTCTTCATTCAGCTTCTGTTTGATGTACTTTACTCTCTTCTGATTGGTCGAGTCACTTCCTGTGTGAGTCAGCTGACCTGGCAGCAGGGTCTGATTGGTCGGCAGAGACAGCCCCAGGAGGAAGCGCAGGAACAGATCCAGGTGTCCGTTGGACTCTGTAAGGCCTGGTCCACAGCAGAGCGGTAGAAGGCCTCAGGGCTCTTAGAGGAGTGTGGTGTGGACAGCAGGTTCTCCCCAGAGCTGAAGAAAGTCTCATGGACGTGAAGAGCAGCCAGAAACTCCTGCACAGTCAGATGGATGAAACAGTAGACCTTGTCCTGGTACAGGCCTGGCTCCTCTCTAAAGACCTGTGTGAAGACTCCGGAGTACACTGAGGCGGCTGCAGCGTCCAGCCCACACTCGCTCAGGTCACTCTCGTAGAAGATCAGGTTTCCTTTCTGCAGCTGCTCAAAGGCCAGTTTTCCCAGAAACCGCACCATCTCCCAGGTCTCTGGAGTCCAGTGAAGGTCTGTCCCAGATCCCTCATGATACTTGATGTCTTGACTTTGGCCTGGACCACCAGGAGGTGGATGTACATCTGGGTGAGGGTGCGGGGCAGCTTTCCTCTCTCTCTGGTCTCCATCAGATGGAGCAGGACTGTGGAGAGGATCCAGCAGAAGACTGGGATGTGGCACATGAGTACAGGCTGTGGATGCTCTTGATGTGGGAGATGACAGCTGTGGCCTGCTGCTCGTCTCTGAACCTCTTCCTGAAGTACTGCTCCTTCTGTGGGTCGCTGAACCCTCGCACCTCTGTCACCATGGAGACGCACTCAGCAGGGATCTGATTGGCCGCTGCAGGGCGTGTGGTTATCCAGAGGCGAGCAGAGGGAAGCAGGCTCCCCTGATGAGGTTCACCAGCAGCTCCTCCACTGAGGCGCTCTCTGTGGGCTCCGTCAGGACCCGGGTCCGGCTGAAGTCCAGAGGAAGTCTGCACTCGTCCAAACCGTCAAAGATGAAGAGCACCTGGAGCTGCTGAAAGCTGCAGAGACTTTGGTTTGACTGAAGAAGTGGTGCAGCAGCTCCACCAGGCTGTACTCTGTGTCTCTGAGCACATTGAGCTCTCTGAAAGTGAAGGGGAACAGCAGCTGGACGTCCTGGTGGGCTCTGCCTTCAGCCCAGTCCAGACTCAACTTCTGAGTCAGCACTGTTTTCCCCACGCCGGCCACGCCCTTCGTCAGCACTGTCCTGATTGGTCCCTCCTCTGTCTGCTCTGCTCTGATTGGCTGCTGTCTGTGGGCGGGGCCTTTAAACAGGTCTTCACATGTGATGCTGGTCTCTGTAGCGGCTGGTTTCCTGGACGCCGTCTCGATGTGTCTGACCTCATGTTCCTGGTTGACCTCTGAGGCCCCTCCCTCTGTGATGTAGAGCTCTGTGTAGATCTGGTGCAGGGGGGCGGAGTTTCCTGCTTTAGCCACGCCCTCAAACACACAGCTGAACCTCTGCTGCAGATGACTCTTCAGTTTATCTCTGAAAACTCCAACAGGACGCCCTGAATAAAGACAGACAACAGTGACTTCACTGGACACTAACACAAATATAAGTCATTCATGTCTATGTAGAAGAACATATTTTCACTACTGAATGTCAAGGCATTCACAGAACACTAGAGGGCAGTAGAGTGTTCCTCAAAGGGGCAGAGTAATTCAGTAAAATAATCTCTCTGTTAAAGTGTGATATTTCTTAGTTCCATGAGCTGTTGGTCAGAACTAAAGCCCCAGAGCCCAGTTTAACCAGGACCATAATCCTCTGTGACTAAAACTCCATGTGGAGAGTGACCAAAGACTGAGCTGAAATGACTCTGTTCATTATGAAGTGAAACAGGTCAGATCCAGGTGTGAGCTGCTCCTCTGATGGACTGTAGACAGAGTTCTTACTGGAGCTCAGACGCTCGGCCAGCTGCTCCTGCTTCATCCTCCTCAGGAAGTCCAGGGTGATGTTCAGCACAGCCTCTCTGCTGCTCTGCTCCTCCTCACTCTCTGAGCTACTCTCTGGTACTCTGAGACCAGGAGCCTGTGGAGCCTCTGCAGCTGCTCTTTGACAAACGTCAGGATGTCCTCCTCCAGACGCTGGAATAGAATCAGATTTAAAGAGTTTCAGTCAAAGAGAGGACCTGAGGAGCCCACAGAGAACCCCACACATGCTGCAGTCGTGTCTACTCACCGTGAATATGGCGTCCAGCTGCTCCTTTGGGCCTGGCTCCCTGTGAACCAACAAACAGAAACATTAGAGACTTCCACAGCTCTGAGCAGAGACCACTGCAGCCGCCTGTGGACTCATTTAGACACAAGATGCTCCTCCACAGACCTCTTGAGGACTCACCATCTACAGCTCACACCAGGACTAAACCAGGTCTGACTCTGAACCAGGACTAAACCACTCTGGTTTACGCAGGTCTTACCTCTGGTCTTCAGGAGGAGGATCTTTAAAGGCAGGAGGGTAGTCTTTAGAGTGGTCACTTTTCAGAGACACAGAGCTGGGAGCAGGTTTAGGTCTGGTTTAGACCCGGGGCCAGGTCCAGGTGGGTCCATGTTGTAGGTGCTGAGAATCAGAAGAAGAGTTCATTTGAACAAACAGAGAGATTGGCTGAGTTTAAAGTTACTGTAAACCTGGTTAGTCCAGTCCTTAACAACATGCCTTTTCGAAGTATCTGTTCTTTATCCGTTTGTTTGTTGCTGTTGGAATGTGTGTGTGTTATAATCGATTAAGAAGCAACTTTAATTCTTCATATTTGCGCTGAAGAAAAGGGCTTTCACCAAATGATCAATAATCACAATTACAACACTTTACCTTCCATGTGATTATTTTCACACTAGAGTTTAAAATGTGGACAATTTTATGAACTATATAAATATAGTAACATGTAGGATTTGCTGAAGGGCACAGGGTCGGCCGGATATTTATTGTGGATATTTATTCTATTGTATTGTTTTGTTGTAATGTGAAATGATATTTGATGAATTTCCCTGATTGTGGCCATCCAATATGAGATTAAACTCTGTGACTGAAGAGACAGAATCAAATGGACACATCGGCCAATGACAGGAACAGCTCCACACAATATGGTCGATATGTTATTAATGTGACTTACCTCTGGTCTTCAGGAGGAGGCTCTTTAAAGGCAGGAGGAAGGCCTTTAGAGTGGTCACTTTTCAGAGACACAGAGCTGGGAGCAGGTTTAGGTCTGGGTTTAGACCCGGGGCCAGGTCCAGGTGGGTCCATGTTGTAGCTGCTGAGAACAGAAGAAGAGTTCATTTGAGCAGAACAAACAGGGCGTTAGAGACAGATCCAACAAATCCAGTAGTTTTTGTTGAGACCAATAAAACAACAGGAGTGTCCTCACAGAGCTGCAACACTGGACTCAAACTGTTCCTCAAACATCACCAACATCTGGACTCTGTTAAAACCACTGAGTCGCTCAGAGCAGCTCATCATCCTCCAAATGTCTTTAAGGTGATTCAAATCATAAAATAATATTGTTGGAGTCAGGGCGGACTTTATGGCTCTCAAAATGACATGATGTGGTTTTTTTCTTTAGACAATGATTATTAGTAAACAACAAAGTAATCTAAATGAATATGTCTGCCAACACAATGTTGCAAATGAGTAAAAACTTGCCTCAAATGATGGGGTACGTGTGGCAAAAAATTCGAAGCACTCTGATAAAAGTCCTTTATTTAGAGGGACACGCATTTTGTTTTTCATCCTGAAATAGCACCTGATTTTTTAGAAAATGTTTTAAGAACGTTTCTTGGACCCGGTGCAGCACTCCCGACCACCTTCCTTTCACAATGTTGCAAATGTCTGATGGTTTTCAAAAATATATCTTTAGTTTTTGTTCATATCACTCATTCTGATACTGTATTTGTGAAATTAAAACAAGGTCTTATCAGCCCAATTTTTATAGCTGGAGATCCTGATCAAGCGTGTAATTACAGGCCGATTTCAATTCTTCCAATTTTTCCAAGGTACTAGGAAAAAACAGTTGCGATTATCTAAACGATTATCTTGACAATAATAATAATAATGTTCTTGATCCAAAGCAGTTCGGCTTTAGGCCAAAATATTCAACAGAAATAGCACAAGGTTCCATCCTTGGTCCCATCTTATTTTGTCTTTATATTAATGACCTTCCAGCCATTGCAGTGAGGCTGAGTGCCAACTGTATGCTGACGACACCGTCATCTATGTCTCAGCAAAGACTCCACAGAAAGCTGCAGAGCTGCTAAACAGACCACATGATCAGGGTCTCTCAGTGGCTGGAGGATAATTATCTGTCTTTAAATTGTTCTAAAACAGTGTCTGTGTTTTCAATGAGGCAAAAGTCTATGGACAGCTTTCAGATACAAATAAATAATAAAAATATGAAAGAGTAGATGAATTCAAATATCCTGGAGTAGGTGTGGACTCCCATCTTAAATTTGGAGCTCATGTAAAGAAAATAACTAAGACTATTAGGATTAATTTGAACTGTTTTCGTCTAATAAGATCTTGCCTGTCAATCAGTGCGGCCAAGTTGTACTTTCACGCAATGATCTTGTCTCATTTTTCATATTGTATCACTGTGTGGGGCCAAGCTAACCATCCACTATGAAAGGTGTGATCTCCCTGTACAAACAAGCTTTAAAAGTGCTTGATAAAAAGCCCATGATGTGGCACTATTGCAGAATTCAAGAGAAGCATAATCTTTTAAGTTTTGAACATTTTAATAAGTATTCTTTTGTGAATTTTGTTTAAATGTGTCAACAACCTCGCTCCCGATATCGCTGCAGGGATGATTGAAAAATGTGCAGCTCACGGGATCATCACTAGGGGGCGCTGTCAGTGGAGACTGCAGACAGCCAGATGCAAAACAGCTTTTGGACAGACGGCGTTCGCAGCACAAAGGCCACAGATCTGGAATACTTTACCTGCTGATCTGAAAACTTTAACACACCTGAACGAGTTTAAACGTAAAGTTAAACAATGGCTCAAACTGAATCAAACTTGTGGACACAACAGAAGTGTATAATGTTTATTGCCTTTTGTATTTGTATTGATTGTAATGATTTGTGTAAGTGTATTATGTATTTTATGTCTTAGGGACCAGGTCTGCAAATTAGCAATAATGAACATGGCATCGGTTATTTTGTAACAATGCTTCTTGTTCTGTCCCTATCAAATAAACATATACAAAAATAAATAAATAGATAAAACATAAACATAAAAAATAATTTACAGTAAAAGGCAGTCTAGTTTCTCTATATGGTAATTATCACAATGTTTAACTATTTAAACTATTCACAATTAAAAAAACACTAATACAAAGATGATTTCATTCAAGAGCATAACAAGATTTAAAAAACAGCACGTCATTTAGACACAGCGTCTTTTCACAAACTTCTACTTTTACTCAAAGAACAAAACATTTTCATTCCACAACCAGAAAAATATCAGGTCCAGGGCCTTTAAAGCAGGAATAAACAGGTCCAAACCAGGATTAGACCAAGTCTAAAAAAACAGAACAAACCAGGACTAAAACCAGGATAAACTAGACTAGACCAGGCCTTAACCAACACTAAACCTGATACAGAAGAGTAAACTTGGTCTAAGCAGGGACTCGGGTGTGGCAGGTCTAAACCAGGATTAAACCAGGACTGAACCAGGACTGAACCAGCACTGAGCCAAAGAACAAGCAAAGACTAAACCACTGTGTCATTATTTCACATTATTGTAAGAAATACTCACTGCGTCACGTCGTCCTCTGATACTTTGACTTTGTGCAAAGGTTAATTTTTAACTCAGGTATATGAGCTCCTCCCTCTGTCCGCTCTGTGACTGAGGTGTAGTGGCTCTGAGCTCCAGCAGAGGGCGCAACACTCTGGGTCTCAGTTCAAAACTAAATGAGAAAATTAAGAGTAAAACTAAACTTTGCACAATAAAAGTCACCGTGTGTGTGTTTGTTGTAAGTCTTATCTGTCAGACCCACAGTGTTTCATTAACCACCTGAACCGAGCACCTTTTCTCCACTTTTGCTTTATCCAAATCTAAAAGCTTCTTGAAAAAAGTGTCAAAATAGCAACAAAAATAAAACAAAAAAAAGGATGAAAATTTAAAAAAAAAGCGATGGGGGACAAAGAAAAAAATATGTAATTTTCCATTTTGTAGGTCTTAGCTTTCAAATGAGGCGTTACACTGACCTATAGGCTGTGAGCTTATGGATTTGGGTAAAGCTGAAGTGGAGAAAATGGGTTAAGGCGGGAGTTAAGAGGTTAAAGTGTATTTTGACTTGTTTTGGGCCGGTCCCTTTGGTTCCTCATCTACAAAATCAGGATTAAGATTCATCCACAAGAAAGTTCCAACTCTTCTCTTGAAAATACAAAAACACCTGTGACACCAGTGATTTCTTTATGATGAACGATGTGTGTCTCACCTGATCTGTGGTCAGTGCTTTAAATGTTACAATAATATTATTCACATTGAGCGGCTTCATGGATCTTTTAGGGGAAGAAAAGCCCCAGACTTTTTCTTTCAGAGTGAACTTGTTTGATTTGAGTTTCCACCGCTGAGTATGGAGTGAATGAATAATGACGACACTGTAATCATTAACACAGGCTTTAAAGACACAATACAAGTGTAGCCAGTATAGAAACATGACCAATCAAAATACTGTTCTGTCCAAGGCGGGAAAGTTTGTTATTGTGAATATTAGGATTTTTTTTGTTTCCAGATGAAAGTTTATATGAAGAGAAAAGATGTCTTTCACTTAGATACATTAACACCATGTCTGTTGGCAGCACTAATCTTTATTCTTTGTATTTTAAACCCAATTCGAAATAAAGGTCAATTAATTCCCCCATTCATGCTCCATTGTGTGTGGAGGATGATAGTGTAGACTCTACACTGTAGAGTCTATACGGCGTAGACGCTGTAAGTGTTATTTCGCAATAATTATTGCGTTTTATCGCAAAACTATTGTTCTCGTCATGTCCCCTGGCGGCTCCGTAGAGGAGAGAGAGCGGCTGAAGGAAAAGAGCCCAAACTCTCGATGATAAAAAACAAAACAAAAAGTGTGTGTACGACTGCGCTGTAGTAGTGTCCCGGGAGAATATTGTTTTCCAGGGACAGACCATTAAAAAGAAGGACAATCAGGTAAAACCAGGACAGGTGGAAACACACAGAGTCTTTTCACAAACTTCTACTTTTATAATTTACTCAAAGAACAAAACCATTTTCACTCCACAACCAGGAAAAATATCAGGTCCAGGGCCTTTAAACCAGGAATAAACAGGTCCAAACCAGGATTAGACCAAGTCTAAAAAAACTGAACAAACCAGGACTAAAACCCAGGATAAAACTCACTTTAAACCAGGTCAAAATCAGGACAAAACAAAGTTCAGATCCAGACTAGACCCGGACTAGACCCGGACTAAACCAGGCCTTACCCAACTCTAAACCGGATACAAAAGACTAAACTCAGTCTAAACAGGGACTCGGGTGTGTCGGGTCTAAACCAGGACTGAACCAGGACTAAACCAGGACTAAACCAGCGCTGAGCCAAAGAATAAGCAAAGACTAAACCACTGTCTCATTATTTCACATTATTGTAAGAAATACTCACTGCGTCACGTCGTCCTCTGATACTTTGACTTTGTGCAAAGGTTAATTTTTAACTCAGGTATATGAGCTCCTCCCTCTGTCCGCTCTGTGACTGAGGTGTAGTGGCTCTGAGCTCCAGCAGAGGGCGCGACACTCTGGGTCTCTCAGCTCAAAACTAAATGAGAAAATTAAGAGTAAAACTAAACTTTGCACAATAAAAGTCACTGTGTGTGTTTGTTTTAAACAGTGTTTGCAAAAGAAAAGTGTAGATTTCATCATATATATATTTATACATTTCTTTCAAACTGTTAAAATTCAAATGTTATTACAAACCAATAAATACGTCTCACAGTCCAGTCTTATCTGTCAGACCCACAGTGTTTCATTAACCACCTGAACCGAGCACCTTTTCTCCACTTTTGCTTTATCCAAATCTAAAAGCTTCTTATAAAAAGTGTCAAAATAGCAACAAAAATTAGACAAAAACATGGATGAAAATTCAACAGAAAAGCGATGGGAATTTTTTTTTTTTAAAGATAAATTTCCATTTTGTAGGTCTTAGCTTTCAAATGAGGCGTTACACTGGCCTATAGGCTGTGAGCTTATGGATTTGGGTAAAGCTGAAGTGGAGAAAATGCACTGGGTTAAGGCGGGAGTTAAGAGGTTAAAGTGTATTTTGACTTGTTTTGGGCCGGTCCCTTTGGTTCCTCATCTACAAAATCAGGATTAAGATTCATCCACAAGAAAGTTCCAACTCTTCTCTTGAAAATACAAAAACACCTGTGACACCAGTGATTTCTTTATGATGAACGATGTGTGTCTCACCTGATCTGTGGTCAGTGCTTTAAATGTTACACTAATATTATTCACATTGAGCGGCTTCATGGATCTTTTAGGGGAAGAAAAGCCCCAGACTTTTTCTTTCAGAGTGAACTTGTTTGATTTGAGTTTCCACCGCTGAGTATGGAGTGAATGAATAATGACGACACTGTAATCATTAACACAGGCTTTAAAAACACAATACAAGTGTAGCCAGTATAGAAACATGACTATAGAAGACAGACATGTAGCTGTGGCAGTTTATTTTGGGGGTGGTCTCCCCTGCTTCACTTTGTCACTGCTCAAAGCTGTAAACATGAAACGTGCATATCATTTATTTACTTGAACAATTTGGGATGTGCTGGAGGAACTGTGAGAGCTAGAAATGAGTTTGGCGCAAAACTAAAGGTTAATTTTTCTGAACAGGAAAAATCAGGTACTGCAGCTTTAAAGCTAAACAATAAAGAGATTTGCCTCGTGTCTCTACTTAAAGGGATATTTCAGGATTTTTGACATTGGGCCTCATTTCCTAATTATTGTGTTGTTGATGTCTGGAGATTTTTCTTTTTTAATTCATTCAGTTCTTATATTTGAAGAGCTTAGTGGTGCTAGGCTAGTGCATGTCTATGGTATCAGTTAGCCTGCATTAAAAACAGTCTGACCCACTCCACAGTGCACCTGAGATAAATCACTTATAACACCAGACTAACCATATAAATGTCTGTGTTAATAGAATCATTTAAAATAACTTATATTTGAGCAGCATCAGCTTCATGGCTGTAAGCTAACGCAGCGGCGGAGTGATCTGCGAGAAAATAGTCCCTCAAAATGCGGTAATTCATGTGATACAAGGTCAGTTATATTTCAAACATTATTCTATTAACACAGACATTTATATGGTTAGTCTGGTGCAGAGGCGTGCTGGCCATAGGGAGAGTCGGGACGTTTCCCGGTGGGCCGCTCGGTTCCGGTGCTTCTGGGCCGGGCCATCAGAATAAAATAATGAAATAATAACTCACTATTCCAGGCCTAAAGGCTTTAACTGGACTGCAGCTGGAGCATGAGCTGCTGTTCCAGATATAAATGAAGTAACACAAGCGTAATTGTCATGGAAATCTATCAAAATAACGACTGATGAATGAAAATCTGAAAATATTCGCATCGAACTTTTCATTCTTGCGGCGGGGAGATACCATTTCATATGAACTAACTCAGAGGAGTGTTTAAGTGGAACACCCCTCCGCTTTAGTTAAAGTTGGTGCAGTCCAATCCAGCAGAGACAAGTGTCTGCGACTAAAAGGCAGTGAAAGGTAGAAAGTGGTCAAATGTTTTTATCTACATAACCTGTGCTGATTGTGGGTTTGTATCAGGCTCAGACTGTGTGTGCAGCGGCCCATGTGAAAAGATTGTTAGAAATTGTCAATGTGTGGTATTCGATCAAGCGACCCCTTATACTTGAGACCAGCGCACTATTACGGAGTCATAATTCCGGGCCGGTCTTCTCCAAATTCCCGGGCTGAAATTGGGTCCCAACACGCCCCTGGTCTGGTGTTATAAGTGATTTACCTCAGGTGCACTGTGGAGTGGGTCAGACTGTTTTTAATGCAGGCTAACTGATACCATAGACATGCACTAGCCTAGCATTAGCCTAGCGCCACTAAACTCTTCAAATATAAGGACTGAATGAATTAAAAAAAAAAATCTCTAGGAAATGAGGCCCAATGTCAAAAATCCTGAAATATCCCTTTAAGCGCGAGTGGCTCCAAACACAGCTCCTGTTTTTGATGAGAACATTGTAACGCGGTGAAAAGCTCTAAAAACAGTGGATTTTGCGTAAAAAGACGGCAGCCATTAAAAAAAGGCCAGAACTAGGAGAGAGAAGTGGATTCTTTAATGAGTCAGAGCAGAACAGGCAGAATCCACTCACACGTCGACACATTCAGACCAAACTACACATAGGTTTCCATGAGTCCGTGATGTTACTGTAAACTTCAGATGGTTCTTTTGTTCATGACGGCTACACGAGGCTCCAGAAGCGTCCCGTCTGTTTCCTACCACTCAAAAGTCTCACAGTGTCGTCATGCTCCGGGGCTCAGGGAAACATTTACGTCCATTCAGGATTCATTTAAAGATCTCACTTTATTACCACACTTCAGTTCAGTTGCTCTTGTGACACGGAGCGACACAAACCTGGAATGTTCCGCAGTGTGGCTTTGAGCGTGGCCTGCAAACATAACTGAATAAATAAAAGACATCACATACACATGAAATGAATATACAAATAAAAGTGCCAGTGTTTTTCCCTTTAGGCTCAGTATAAAAATAAATCACCAAAACAACATAAGAGTCTTCAGTCACATGACACACACATGTAATAAACACCATTAGCAGCTCAGCTCATGGAATAAATAAGGTTTGCATGAAGATTTTGGATTTTTCTTTAGATACTGTTTATCAAATACAGTTTACGCGCTTAGACTGTGTAGCAACAGAACGTTTTGAAGGTTAGTTACGGATAAAGTGGAGATATTTTGCCTTTGTGACTGGGGCTCCTGACATTTCTATTCACACAGTCACAGTCACAGATGATGGAGTTTAAACAAATGTCCTCATGTCTGTGGTCTGTGCAGAAGGGGGTCATTTAAAAAGCGTTTGCTCAAGTGCAAAAGTGGATCAGCCACAGTCTCGTATCCCCTTTGTTTTACTCACACAGTTTTATTTACATGCAGATTTGTAATACAGGCCATTTCAATAATGCCCAACAAACGCTGTATACTATTTTCCAGCTTGCACTTGCTCTTTAGCACCTCTTGATAAATGACCCGCTTGGTGTTAAAAACATCTGCTTTTACAACACAGATACAGACGGCATGTTTGGAAGTGCCCATATATGGTCATGTACGAAGCAGCCAAAGGGAATTTCTCCACCATTACTTTGACAAATGCTGAATTATGAATATATTTTTCTATTGAATAAAGATGCAGAGACATGGAGAGGAGCAAAGTGGTTCAACAGCCCATAAATGCTAACCAGGAAGCTAAAGTTAGCTTCATGTTACATATGCTAACGTTAGCTACGGGTGCCGTTTTTCGTTTCTACTGAACAATTTGCTGTGAAAAAAACTTCCACTTGGACCTGATTTTGGCTCGACTTTATTAACGTGTGATAAATATGTTTATAATCCACCAGAAAAAGAGTTAAAAACTGTGATTCCCGTGAGAGGTTTCATTCCCTCTCGTATGACGTGTTGTCGTCTGTATCTACACTGAAGGAGGCACAAAGTAATTTAAATCAGGGGTGATACTAAGTTAAGTTATACTTTAGTTATTAGGGCTGGAACGATCCACCTTAGTCACGATCCGATACGTTTCACGATACTCACGGGCCGATCCGATACGTGATGCGATACAGTAGTAATTATGATCAGTAAAATGTTTACCTTTAAATGTGTAAAAAGTCATGTGTCCAAAGTTTATAAACCAAATGCCATTTGACATTTACTGAAGTGTTAAGATTGAAAAGTGCATTTACACAAAATATAACAAAGTGTTGTGTAACTGTTACTGAAAAACAAAGGAGTGCAGGATAAAAACGCCTCCAAACACAAGTACTGAAAGTATTGATACATGATAAAGTATGGATATTTGTATTGCAGCACAAAGTATTGCGATCCGATATTTTGTCCCAGCCCTATTAGTTACACTTTAAAACAGTTAACCAGTTCTGTCATTTACTGCCCTCCGGTGGTGAGAAGAGGAGCTCTCTCTCACAGAACAGCCTGTGATACTAGACCATGGGCTCAAACACGTTTAAGTTTAGCCTCTTAAATACAATGTAGAGGGCAGATAAAACCCTCTGTCCCTGAATTTTCTGCCCACATGATGGTTTGCAGAACTAGAGCCATCAGCAGCTCCACGGCTCTGCACACGCTCCTCAATCTAAAGCTGTCACATTAGAATGAAGCTCCACAAACTGGGCTCGACTGATTTTCCTTCACGGGACACTGTCACAGCGTGAAGTTTGTTTACCCGAACGTGAAGAAGCAGAAGCAGACAAATCCACTCCCGTCTCTTTCTTCAGTTGTAGAATACTTTCACAAATGCCCTTTTTATCCATGTCATGGAAATGTAAAATCCTTGGCCATACATGACACATGAAGGTTGGATTCAATAGTACGGGCAAGAAAAGAAAACTACTTTCACCCCTGATTTTAATCCAATACTAATGTACTCACGTAGAGCCATAACAGTGTGTAATAATGTTCAAGAAGTCAAGCGTTTTGGGGCAAAACTAGTGGATTTGATTGAATTTTCTTGAGCCGACTCTGTCCAAGACTCACCAGGCTCCAAACCAGATTATCCTACACTTTTTCACCACAGAAGAACCTTTAACCCAGTTTCCTCCTGTATAAACCCAGCGTTACTACGATATGATGAGAGAGGAGTCGTGAAATGCAAAAAAACATGTTTAAAATCCACCCGATCTCTCCACAGTTTCAATAATTTAACATAGACCTAGAGCTATTTAAATACTAGACCACATATACACTTTATATCGGAATAGTTATTTCTTATGTACAGTCGACTCACTCTGGCACAGATTCTCTCCGTTCACAAGAAAAAGGGAAGTTTCCGTAGCTTTTGGCAGTTGTTAATTTAATATTATATTGTATGTGCTCTTAAATGTCGGTGAGAAAGAAGCTAAATGTGGACTACTGTTTTAGGAATGTTGAAATTCTTTTTAGACCTTTTCTTTTTTTTTTAAGTTTTCAAACATCCTTCAGATCTGGTAGGTATTTGCTCATCTTTTAAGCTTTTTTTTGCTGTTGTTTCTTTCATTCGTTTCCTTTATTAAAAAAAACATCACAGACAGAAGTTATTGCCATGGAACATCCGGAGTCTCGGGTTTGGGATCATGCCTTGTCCTCGTCGTCTTCTTCACGAGCGGTTCATTCATGTTTGTCCGTGTCTGAGGAAGTCACTTGAGGTCGATGCCTGGAGCCTTTTCTTTGGCCTGAAATGGAGACGAAAAACAAGTTCTATTACGTCCTTTTAAATGCACATCGAATAGTTTCTGTGTTTAGGCTTGAAAACATGAGAACAGTAAAGTCTAGACTGACAAGTTTTACAGCAGCCCTATTGGAGCAGGGCGTAATTATCATATTGCAAACTGGGGCTCAGGTTGGTTCCCCATGGAGACAGTGGGCTCAACAACAACAACAAAAAGGATTTAAAAAGGCACAAAAGCTACTCATAAATAAAACACAATGAAAATATGTTTGGCCACTTCTTATTAACCTATTACCCCCCACCTGAACTGAGCACATTTTCTCCAGTTTGGCTTTACCCAAATCTAAAATCTTAAAAAAAGCATAAAAAAAGCGACAAAAACGTGGTGACGATCACTTTTGTAGGTCTTAGCTTTCAAATGAGGCATTACTCTGTTGCTCTCCAGTCGAGAAGCTTCCACGTAAGAAGTTAAACAGATATTTTAATTCAAACAATTGTGCTAACAGATTAGACGCTGTTTAATTAACTATGACATAATTGGCCCAATAAATGTATAATATTTCATTATATCATTTCATGTTCTTCCATTTGCAGCTTGAAAGAATACTTTTGATTGATTGATTGATTGATTGGTTGGGTTTATTTGAGTGATTATTTACATTAATATTATTACAGTGCAAAAAAAAATATTTCATATGTCCAGATTCTGTCCCTCTGTGAGTGTGTTACCTCTGCTCTCTACCCTCCTCCTCCTTCCTGCTCTGAGCACAGAGCAATAAGGTCCCGGGTTTGATCCCTTTGTGGGCCCTTCTGTGTGTAGTTTGCATGTTCTCCCCGTGTCTGCGTAGGTTTCCTCCGGGTAAAAAGGCCAGGATGAATGAGGGTGTGTTTGTGAGTGCGAGTGTGGGACAATGGATAGAAATTAGTCCAAGGCTACAATGTGGTGTGTTTACTTGCATGAGTCCCATGTGGGTTCATTAACATTTTGTCCCGATCAAAAATATACAAAATACAATTCCTGACAAGTCCAATAGGCCATTGTTGCCCCTTGCAGAAGCACTTTTTTGGACAGAGTTAAGCCGTGGTCCATTCAGACCAGTCATAGTCATGATGCCTAACTGTTGCGGGGGTTGGGTTGTAAAGATAGTCGGGTTACGGGGCTGACCCTGACATCACTAATCACGATAGCGGAGTGCGTGGTACCTCAGAAAGTGTCTCCCTGACTGTGGTGACGCTGGTTCAGACTCACCCTCAGCGAGGGTCGCGGCGGTCGGACCGGTCTCACGGGCCTCACTGGCTCAGACGCCGGAGCCGCTCGTCTGTGCAGCGGCTCCAGGTCGTCGGCCACGTCGGGGCAGCCCACGTATCCGCCCTGCCGGAACACCTGGGCCAGGTCGCCCTCCAGGAGCCCAGGTTTGTTCCCCGCCTCGGACACGGCCCTGGCCTGGACCGTGATCTCCGCGATCCCGTCACTGTCCGAGCTGTTGCTGGAGTGACTCAGCACCGCGCCCTGGTGGTTATTGTTCGCCTCTTTACACGGCACTTCCTGGTTCCCGTCCGGATCTGTGTCGGGCACTTCCTGGTTGTGGAACATGTGGTTGTCATGGCCGCCGCTGCTCACTACTTCCTGGTTCTCCACGCAGCTTAAGTCGATGAGTTCCTGGTTGCTTTGCTCCAGATCCGGCACTTCCTGGTTCGCCGTCATTGTTGTATCGTCGAAACACAGATCCAGCAGGTTCGAGCTGCTCGGCTCCAGCACTTCCTGGTTTTCATACTCCACTACCGGGTCGCTGTTGTAGAAGGCGTCCAAAACTTCTCGATTTTCTGCATCAAAATCCAACAATTCCCAGTTTCTCCCCTCCGCCGGATCCACGTCTATAGCTGTAACGTTCAATTTCGTCGGCTCGAGCACTTCCTGGTTCTCGTAGTCCACCAAGAGCTGATCCTCAAAATCCGACGGCCCGATGACTTCCTGGTTGCTGGAGTCAACTTCCTGGTTGCTGAAGTCGACCTCCTGTTTGCTGAAGTCGACCTCCTGTTTGCTGAAGTCGACTTCCTGTTTGCTGAAGTCGACTTCCTGTTTGCTGAAGTCGACTTCCTGGTTGCTGAAGTCGACTTCCTGTTTGCTGAAGTCGACTTCCTGGTTGCTTTCGAAGTCGGCGTTGTTAGCCTCGTTCGTGGAAGCGGTGAATTCGATGACCTTGATCACGTGAATGTGCAAAACAAACAAGGAGAGAAGAGAAGGGAAAGGTTCAGAAAATGTTAAGTCCAAGTTATTAATTAGAGGAATGAAATTAGTGGGAAAAAACACTGTGCATCTAATGATCAAGCATTTGTATCAATATCATGAAGTTTCAGGAGGGTTTTGTTGCATTTCTGTGAAAAGTGCTAAAACTCATAAACTCGTCTCTGTGAAGGATTGAGAAGCTACAAATATGTCAGGAAAGCTTAGAATGAGTTTGGAGTAGAGATGCTCTGATCCAGCTTTTTTGCTTCCGATATCGATACTGGGGGTTTGAGTATCGGCCGATATCTGATATTAACCGATACCAAGAGATTTCCTTAGAAGTAGCTGCTTTTAGTGAAAAAAGTGAATGGTCTTGTTTTCTTCAGTGTAAGATCAATAAAGTTTTCTTGCAAACGAGATGTTACAGATCAATGATTAATTAAATCTATTAATAAACTAAAGGAAAACAACATTACACAAAGATCACTGGACTTTTCTACTAATTATTGTAATGGCAGTTTTAGAGTTAATTAAATTGAAGCCAGTAATACACTAATTGTGCGCTTAATCAATGCCCGGACCCGTCTCCTGTGCTTTATCCCAGCCAAAGTACATGAGTCTCTGTTTCACACCTAAGACAATGGCCAAAGACGTGTCTCTCTCTCTCTCTCTCTCTCTCTCTCTCTCTGGAGAAATGATAGGCGATTAGATTACATTAACTCACAGCATAAAGTGATCAGATCATTACAGCCGTCCCGCCTTTGCTCTGCCTGATCCCGTCAGACCTGGGAAGCTAAGCAGGGCCTGGTCAGTACTTGGATGGCAGACTGTGGGAACACCAGGAAGCCTGGGCGAATGTAGTGAGTGAGTGAGTGAGTGAGTGAGTGAGTGAGTGAGTGAGTGAGTGAGTGAGTGAGTGAGTGAGTGAGTGAGTGAGTGAGTGAGTGGTTGCTGGTGGTCGGAGGGGCCGATGGCGCAGACTGGTGCTTTGCTTCCGTCGGTCTACCCCAGGGCAGCTGTGGCTACAATAGTAGCTTACCACCACCAGGCATGAAGTGAATGAATAGTGCAATGTAAAGCGTCTTTGAGTGTCCAGAAAAACGCTATATAAAACCAATGTATTATTACAACTTGTGCATTACAAATATAATATCATTTTCATAAACACTTGGCCGCTCCAGCAGTGGCTATTTCATTTTATTTGGTTTGATTAGTTGCCGCTAGCATTAGCATGCTGCTGCTAGTGGTTCCCAAAGTGCGGGGTTGAGACCCCTCGGGGGGTTGCGAGGCCTTGAGTGGGGGTCCCCAGATCATTTTGAGATGAAGTAAAAAGAAAAATGCTACTGTTTTTAGAATATTGTGTAAGACAGAATATAATTTGTGAAATCCATTCAAATACTTAAAACAACTGTTAAAATATTCACTTGATTCTAAAATGCTTTTCAGCGATAAAGCATAGATGCAATAAGTTTACATAATGGGGTCTCGAGTTGCCAAATAAGTTTGGGAACCCATGTCTGACTTGACTGAGCAACTAAGTAATAAAAGTACTTCGATCACAACTGGAAATAAAAGAATTATAACAGAAAATGGCTTCCTTCTGGGCCCCCCGTGAGCCTGGGCGACTTTGCCGCTTAGATGAATAAAAATGTAAAAAATCACCTCCTGGTTGATCTCCTCGGGGCTGAGCTTGAACCCGTACGGGTCGCAGGCGTGGGAGGCGAAGGCGTCGTAGCTGGGAGGTGAGGACAGCGGGTCCGGGTCGAAGGCCAGGTCGGGCTGGGAGGAGGTGCTGGGGCTGCGGTCCTCGTCTGGGTCCAGCAGGGTGTGGCTGGAGTGCTCGGGCGACAGTTTGAAGCCGTACGGGTCTCCGGAGGACGAGTGCAGGCTGGCCGGCTCGTAGCTCACGTCGAAACTCAGCTCCTTCAGCTCCGACTGGTGGAAGAAGTCCTGCGAGTCTTTGGCGGGAGTGACCGGGCTGTGGGCTTCAGAGGGCGCCCTCTGGGGCTGGGAGGTGACGGGGGCGACGTCATCGGCCGTGCCTAGAAATACAATTAAAGATGGATTAATTACATTTAGTGAAAATTATACAAATTAAACTGATTTCCATGAATGGCTTCAAATTGCTTGAATTAATTATCCTATATTATGTTTTATTCTTAGGTTTTAAACTACTTTAAGCCTTGATATTTTTGCAGTGGTGATGAAAGTACTTGTTTTCATTACTTGAGTAAAAGTACAGAACTTGTCAAATATTACTCCGATAAAAGTAAAAATTGCTTTGTCAAATTCAAATTTTTACAAAGTGAAAGTACTGAAGTATCTTTAGTTTTACTGTTTTTGCAGCTTCTAAACATGAAAATTGTTTGCAAATTCACCCTCTGTATGGCAACAACATGAGGACGACATTTTTTTTTTAATTACAGCATTCTGTTCATTAGGGGTGTGTATCTGTCTCAGCTCGTT
The DNA here is from genome assembly GCA_007210695.1 of Neogobius melanostomus. Classification (NCBI taxonomy): domain Eukaryota; kingdom Metazoa; phylum Chordata; class Actinopteri; order Gobiiformes; family Gobiidae; genus Neogobius; species Neogobius melanostomus. The sequence continues at coordinate 45,548 of VHKM01001078.1, forward strand.
ATGATCAATACATCGATACATTTATGTATTTGCGATTTTTTTTTTACTTTGAAACCTTTCAGTACTAGTCCCTTCATTAGATTGTATCAATACATTTATCTTTTTATTTTTCACTAATTGCTTGTGACTGTGTGTTTATGTGATTTGTACTTTGAACAGAAACAGATTTGGACTAGTAATGACAATTACGGGATGCACGTTTTAGTTTCTATGTTGGGAGTCCTGGCGATCAGTAACTATTGTTCATCCATTAAAATATACAATAACTCAGACGGGGCATTTAAAATTGTGTCTACTCCACAACGGGTGTCACTCGTAGATCAGGGACATAATGACACGGGCATCACGCGCAGCAGTAGCACACAACTGAAGCAGAGGGGAAACTACAGCAGGCTCTTTTTAAACTTGTGTCGTAGTACTGCAGTGGCGAGACACAGGTTTAACATGAGTATGCTGTATTACTGTAGTTTCACCTCGGTTTCGTTTAATTCCGTAATAAAATGCTACGAAGATAAATCCATGCTACGAAGATAAATCCTCTCCAAACGCAGCGGCAACGCACTCAGCAATATGCACAAAGCTGTGGCTCTCGTAATAATCCAGGTCTCTGTCTTTGCTGTAAAAGCCAAAGCCAAATGTAGAGTTTTAAAAGAGCCCCGTAGCGTCTCATAACTCATTCTTTTCCATGCTAAGCTCTTCTGTGTTTCTAATTCATAAATTCTAGTTTATCAGCCTGGCGTCGTATCTGCATAAAAAAAAGAGAACTGAATAATATTTTTGTTTTATTCATCGCCTTATGCGATCCACTTTTCATATTCATAGAGTGTATTATTATTAGTGTATTTTGTTTTTTTCACATTGGAGCCTTTATAGAAATGTAGTGGAGTAGAAAGTATTATATTTATCTTTCAAATGTAGTGGAGTTAAAGTAAAAAAGTTCAAAAATACTAAAGTAACATACAACGTGACACCTCTGTATTTTTGTAGAATAAAAAAATTACGCATCTATATTGTACGAATTATCAACAATATCAAACGGAAATCTATCCAGAGTATGGCCACAGATAGAACAGGTTTGGAGAAAGAGTCTGGAACTGAAATCCAGAGAAACATTCTGCGTCAGTGTCTATGAACTAGTGAAATACATGAAGTTACGTTTGGAGTTGGAAAAGTGCGTTAGATAATTTGATCTACTGTGACAGTCTGTCCCGAGCGTGACGTGAGCGGGTCTGACAGCGCTCGGCCCGGGTGCTCTGTAACGGTCTGTGATTACCCGGTCTGTCCTCGCAGCCGCCCGTCATGGAGCCCAGGCTCAGCTCCTCGATGTCCGACGGAGGAGAGATCACGCCCAGGTCCAGCTCGTAGCCGTTGGGGTCGGACTCTCCGGAGTACTGGCCCTGGGACCTCCAGCCGCGGATCGGGACCGGGCCCAGCTCCTCCGAGGAGCTCTGGATGGGTCTGAACCCGGGCGGCTCCTCCTCCTCCTGCCCTGAGAGCAGAGGTGGGGGGGAAATGTGAGTGACGAAATGCAAATTTACAAAATAAATGTGAACAACAACCCATTTTTTCAATATTAATGATTTATGAACTCTCAACATTCAAAAGAATCCATCAATCTGATCATCCCTCCCTCCCTCCCTCCTCTATCCTGCACCAGATTTAGCACATACACAATAAAATACAGAACAAAAGGCAATTTACAAATACAAAGTGTAAAATAAGTGTGCAATATATCGTCAAGTTACAGTATTTAGAATCATTATATAAGTGCTGTTGGTCATCGAAATTGAAAAGGAGAAAAAAGACAGTGAAAGACACATTGAAAAAAGGGGGGAAATTAGGAAAACAAGTGGAAATATTTTGGAAGGAAAATTAAAAAAATGAAAAAATTGGGGAAAAAATGAAAATAAAATAAAATACATTTGGGGGAAATTGGGGAAAAACACGTAAGAAAAATGGGGGAAAAATTAAAAATTGGGGAAAATTTAGGGATAAAAAAAATAAATATATGGAAAATCTTGGGAAAAATGTGAAATAAATGGCTTTAAATGGGGGGCGGGGGGGAATAAGAAACTTGGGAATTTTTTTATGTTGGTCGTCTCTGTGTGTGCTCTCCCCACCCGGTCTCCAGGTCCTCTTGGCTGTAGCTGAACTCTCCCCCTCCTTACCTGCGGTCTCCAGGTCCTCTTGGCTGTAGCTGAACTCTCCCCCTCCTTACCTGCAGTCTCCAGGTCCTCCCGGCTGTAGCTGAACTCTCCCCCTCCTTACCTGCGTCTCCAGGTCCTCTGGCTGTAGCTGAACTCTCCCCCTCCTTACCTGCGTCTCCAGGTCCTCTGGCTGTAGCTGACTCCCCCTCCTTACCTCGTCTCCGGCTCTGGCTGTAAACTCTCCCCTCCTTACCTGCGTCTCCACTCCAGGCTCCTCTTGGCCTGCTGTAGCTGAACTCTCTCCATCCTCCGCTGTACCCTTACCTGCGGTCTCCAGGTCCTCTTGGCTGTAGCTGAACTCTCCCCCTCCTTACCTGCGTCTCCAGTCCCCCCCTCCCCCTCCACCGCGTCTCCTCCTCGCTGTAGCTGATCTCGATGTCGCTGTCCTCGTCGGGGAACTCCGACTCGAAGCACTGGGTTCCGGTGGACGCCTTGTTCTCGGCGCAGGACAGGCTGTGGTCGGCCTCGTCCGGCCCGGGGTCCCCGGGTTGAGAACCCTCGGGGAACAGAGCGTCGGCGCCGAACGGATCGCTGCCTTTGAACGGGTCTGAGGTGAAGCCGTCTGGGAATAAGACACACACGTGAGAGAGTGCGCCGGATGCCCTCCCGTCCTCCTCTATAGGCTGCTCTTTATCAAACAGCCACATTTAATGCTTTCTTACCCCTTAACCCCCGCCTTAAAGGGATATTTCAGGATTTTTGACATTTCCCAGTTATCCAGAGTGTTGTTGATTTCTGTACATTTCTTCTTTTTTTTATTCATGCAGTCCTTATATTTGAAGAGTTCAGTGGCGCTAGGCTAGTGCATGTCTATGGTAACTAGTAGCCTGCATTAAAAACCTCTTCAAAATCATAGGTTAGTCCTCCAAACATTGCCATATCTGATTTGTAGAAAACTCCTTTGAGAATTCCACATGTAGTAACGCCGGCTGCAGGTAAACAAACGACTGTAGCTCCGGTAACCGAGCAGATCACTCCGCCGCTGTGTAGCTTACAACCAGGAAGCTGATGCTGCTCAAATATAAGTTATTTTAAATGTAAAATGGTTATATTCAAACGATTATTCAGTCGACACAGACATTTTTATGGTTAGTCTGGTGTTATAAGGGATTTGCCTCAGGTGCACTGTGCTTGGGTCAGACTGTTTTTAATGCAGGCTACTAGTTACCATAGACATGCACTAGCCTAGCACTAGCCTAGCGCCACTAGACTCTTCACATAAGGACTGCATGAATGAAAAAAATATATTATAGCTCCATAAATCATCAACACTCTGGATAACTAGAAAATGAATCCTGAAATATCCCTTTAACCAAGAACATTTTTCTTCAGTTTGACTTTACCCAAATCTAAAAGCTTCTTTGAAAAATGTGTCAATACAGCAACGACAAAAGAGACAAAAAAAAACCTACAAAAACATGACAAGGTGCAAAACATTTAAAATCTGTCAGTTCGGATGCTGTATTTTAACATGTGGCTTAACTTCGCTAAAATATGCAGCTTTCGGTCAAAAATACATTAAAATTCAATGACAGAAATGTTAAAAATATTGTGTCTAAATCATCTTGCGACCCCCTCTTCAGTGTCCCACATATCCTTGAGATGGGGGACACTGACCTGCAGCGTCTCTTAATTCAGTGATTGATAATGATGAAAATAGCCCTTAATGGCTGCAGAACGCTGGCTCTGGCTCCTTCACTTCTGTCCTCATAAATCGCACACGTTCTCGCACAGAGCCGTATTTCCAGACCAATTACTCTGCGTTGTTTCTCTGTGTTGCCTGGTTTTGGATCGATGAACTCGATAAGTCCTCGTCTCGGCTGAAGACTGAAACGCTCAGAGCGGTTACACTGAACATGAATCTGCTCCAGCGCCGCACGTCCATCACAAATAAACTTCCTCCGGCGGTGGATTAATGGTGGCTGGTTACGGCACTTTACAGAGTCTGAGGTCGATTTACTCTGGGCGTTAATCATTCGCTCCGTCACACAAGTATTGTAGACTTAAAAAGAAAAAACCTGCCAATAGAATAAGTATTTTTGTCCTTAAAATCAAGTTTTTGGTCAAGTTGGTAAAAAGAAGCCACTGCCCTTGAACAAAATGGAATTAAAGAACATTTACCTGATGAATAGATTCCCAGTCCTTAGTTCTGCTCCAAACATCCAAACGTTTCTAATGCATTATTAACATCTCACATCTGTGTTCATCACACGTTTCACACCTTCCACAGAGTGCCCTGTTAATGTTTACTAGTTGTTTTTACAAACACAATAACTGCTAAATGGATTTCCAGAATAGAAACAGGAAAAGCCCCTTTAAGACCTTCCTCCTGAGTTCACGCTGGTCATGATCTCATTAAAGGTGCATTATGGAACTTTATATGCAGGAAAAAACAAACATCCAAACCTTAATGTGCGTAATTGTTCTTTCCATCACGGTGGCTCCAGGACCAATTTTTTCTGGTGAGAGGGTTTGTCAACAGAGAAAAGCTACCAGAAACTCTAAAAGTAGGAAAGGGCCTGGTCAGTACTTGGATGGGAGATAGTTTGGTAACACCAGGAAGTCTAGCGAATGTAGTGAGTGAGTGGTGTTGGTCCGAGGGGCCGATGGACTGGATGCCTCGCTTCCATCAGTCTACCCCAGGGCAGCTGTGGCTACAATAATGGCTTACCACCACCGAGTATGGAGTGAATGAATAGTAAAATGTAAAGCCTCTTTGAGTGTCCAGAAAAGCGCTATATAAAACTAATGCATTATTATTATTATTATTATTATTATTAAAAACAATTGATCCTGGAGCATCATAAAAGCCACCGTGATGCTGATCAGACATTCAGCCGCTGGGTCACTGAACGGTCAAACACACATTAATACAACTGTCCTTTAACTCAGTAACTCACCAGAGGTGTCTGTTTTGGGGAACAGGTCTTCATTGAAGAGGTCGTCTGAGAGTCATAAAGCAAAGACAAGAATAAACCTTTACTATGTTTGTCCGATATTAAAGCAGCCCTACCTGAAGTCACCGTTTTTTCTATCCCTCTTTTAGCATCTCGATTGTTCAGGTGTGAAGTGGACCATGAAAAATACTGCTCTGATTTAGATTCTTACGTCCTCATTTACTAAGCGTTACTTTGCACTTGGACAATAGAAAACAAACAGGAGCTGAGGTTTTTGTCTCTCATGAACTCTTTTATATCAGATTTATGTCACTAATAATTAAAGAGTTTCTACACACTATTAAAGCGCGTGATAATATTAAGAATTATTCACACTTTAGTAAAACAAGTCCTTACAGTAAAATCTGTGCTACATATAAGGGGTCATTAACCAAGCGTTTGCTCCTGTGCAAAACGAGTAGCGCGCGCAACTGCATGCGGAATGGACTTCTACATGGCGCCCGAGGTGTGGGAAGGGCACTACACGGCTAAGGCAGACATCTTCGCTCTCGGGGTGATCGTTTGGGCCATGGTAGAGCAGATTACCTTTGTGGATGTAGAGACTCAGAAGGAGCTCCTGGGCAACTACGTGCAGCAGGGCACAGAGATTGTGCAACTTGGGGAAGCACTTTTGGAAAACCCCAAGATGGAGTTGCTAATCCCGGCCCGGAAAAAGAGCATGAACATCCATATGAAGCAGCTCATAAGGGAGATGCTGTCGGCCAACCCTCAGGAACGGCCCGACGCGTTCGAGCTGGAGCTGAGACTGGTGTGGCAGCTTTCTCTCATTCACATATCAGATTTGGGGCCTTAAAACTTTAATACAGGCAATGTCAAATGGTAAATTTGGTGCAAAATGCTCAAAAATAGCCATATACTATTTTCCAGCTCGCACTCACTATTTAGCACTTGTCTTGGTAAAGGACCCCTTAGGCACAGAACAGGCCCGAGTCCGTTTTTCTCTCAAAAAGGCTGCGTAGATCTTTGCTCCATTCCAAGAAGATAGATTCAACAACTACTTTAATATATAATCATGTAGTTTGCCAGCCACTTTCATGGAACCAAAAAAGTTATTTCTTTTTTCCATTAGAGTAAATGTAAACACTAGTTTTAGAGACGCTCTGTGTTTAATTCAGTCACATGGACAGTTTGTATTTCCAGGTTTTATACTAAACAAAGTAAACTGTGACTCACGCTCTCCGTGGCAGTGGCCGAAGGGGTTGGCCTGGTAGAAGTCCAGCCCGCTCACAGGGCCCTGTGTCTGGGGGAGCGCTCTCTCCGCCTCGGGCTCCTCCAGGGAGTCGTCCATGTCGGAGCGGTCCATCTGCGGGACAGACCACAGTCAGGTTCACGTATATGTTATTAGAATGATGTAGTTTAGGTGAACCTTTGGAGAGCTGGAGCCGGAGTCGTCCACTTCACGAGTGTCACCGAGGTTATGGCAGAAGGCCGGGTCGTTTGCCCCCTGGTGGAGACACAGAAAACAAATTCAAACTTCATACTTTCACCTTTGCATGCAGCTGTTTTGCATTATTATTTCAGTATTACATTTACTTTGTCTGGATCAAAAGTGACTGAATCAGCTCAGACTCACATGTGCTTTTTAGTTCTAGAAATATTGCCACGTAAACACTTTCTTTAACAGAGAGCGGTGTCATAAAAATACCTTAACGATCCTTTTCCTGTTTGTTTAACACATTTATTTTACTCCATTAAAGCTAAACTCTCTGTTAATGGTCTGGACAGTGTTGTGAGTCTCAGGTTTATGTTTATGTTTATGTTTATTGAAAGGATCCCCATTAGCGCAGCCAAACTGTCGCTATTCTTCCTGGGGTCCAACATTTAGTTAAAACGACAATATACACATACTGTTAAACGTATAAAAACATAGTACAAACATTTTTACAACACATTCACATCACAACACAGAATTTCCACACATTTCAAGATCTACATAACATTAATCTTATCCTAATCCATTAACTGTTTTGCCTTTTCATGCAGTTTGCACACACAGTTACAGTGCACCAAAGACCACAGTCCACCACAGTCATAAATCTATTTAGCTTTTTCAAACTAACTTTTACTATTTTCATGATTTTAAATTTAGTGCTGGCCATTTAATAAAAAATGTTTTATTCTTAGTTTAAATGTATTTGTTTTACCTTCCAAGGTTATTGTTTCTGGTAATTTATTCCAAGCACACATCGCTCTATAAGAGAATGTTCTTTTCATGCTGTTTGATTGCACTTTTGGAGTAATAAATTTGTTCGCAGTGGCATGTCTGGTGTTAAAATTATGTGACATAAAGCTGCTGTCTGAAGCACTATCACAGTCCAGTCTGTAAATGTGACACTAATGAGCTATTGAACAATGGATTTTTAAAACACCTCACTCCTTCAAATGACCTCACACCAATCACCTTATACAGTGCAGATAGTCACGGACATGGAGGAGATTCTAAAGTCCTATGTGGTGTTTCATTCAGGCTGCTTTTCTAGACTGCTTCGAGAAGTTACGAGATGTTGGACGAGAGACCGAATCAGGACAACTTTGGTGGAGGTGTCAAGACTCTGAAGTGGATTCACGTCAATCAAACCCCCTGTCGCTGTTCGTGGGGCAGTGTATCTGTCTGCTCAGGTTTCCTCTCGACTGTCCTTGTGTCACCTGGCACAGATTGGCCTTGCCTTAGGTTTGTGATCATAAAAAGCAGATGAGGAGGTGGAAATCAGATAAACAGTGACTGGACAGGGCTGAACACGCACAGAAATAGCAGGAATTTGACTTGCTGGTAGGACGACTTATTGTGAGCGGTGAAAGCAGTCAGAGTAAAAAATGTCTGAGGCACTTTATTAAGTCATGGACCAGTCTACGAGTTTCGACCCAGAGCTCTTCATCAGGCCTGCAAAAGGCGCTTTTATATCTTTTTGTGTTCTCAGAGTCACAAAGAATTCTGTTACAAAGAAGTGCGTACATATCAGGCTGGTATAGGCTTGCACATTTCTCTTTACATAGCAGTGTTTTTCATTACTAGGTCTGTTTCATTGCCTTGAAAATATAAAATCAATAGTTCTTTACCAAATGTACACAACTTTAGCTTCACAAGTGTCATCTGTGGAGAACAGTAAAATCAAAAATCCAAAATGGAAATATCTGATTTTGCAAATGAACTCTTCACTTCTAAAAAGTAAATTGTCACATTTCACTGTATAACGCCATTCTGCTTTAGGCTCAAAGCGCTTTACATCAAGGAATCAGTCACCCATTCACACTATTCATATACAGTGGGGGGGGGGGGAGTATTTAGTCAGCCAACAATTGTGCAAGTTCTCCCACTTAATAAGATGAGAGAGGCCTGTAATTTTCATCATAGGTTTACCTCAACTATGAGAGACAAAATGAGAAAAAAAATCCAGAAAATCACATTGTCTGAATTTTAATTAATTTATTTGCAAATTATGGTGGAAAATAAGTATTTGGTCAATAACAAAAGTTAATCTCAATACTTGGTTATATACCCTTTGTTGGCAATGACAGAGGTCAAACGTTCTCTGTAAGTCTTCACAAGGTTTTCACACACTGGTATTTTGGCCCATTCCTCCATGCAGATCTCCTCTAGAGCAGTGATGTTTTGGGGCAGGCGCTGGGCAACACAGACTTTCCACTCTCTCCAAAGATTGTCTATGGGTTGAGATCTGGAGACTGGCTAGGCCACTCCAGGACCTTGAAATGCTTCTTACGAAGCCACTCCTTTGTTGCCCGGGCGGCGTGTTTGGGATCATTGTCATGCTGAAAGACCCAGCCACGTTTCATTTTCCATGCCCTTGCTGATGGAAGGAGGTTTTCACTCAAAATCTCACGATACATGGCCCCATTCATTCTTTCCTTTACACGGATCAGTCGTCCTGGTCCCTTTGCAGAAAAACAGCCCCAAAGCCTGATGTTTCCACCCCCATGCTTCACAGTAGGTATGGTGTTCTTTGGATGCAACTCAGCATTCTTTCTCCTCCAAACACGACGTGTTGAATTTTACCAAAAAGTTCCATTTGGTTTGATCTGACCATATGACATTGTCCCAGTCCTCTTCTGGATCATCCAGATGCTCTAGCAAACTTCAGACGGGCCCGGACATGTACTGGCTTAAGCAGGGGGACACGTCTGGCACTGCAGGAATTGAGTCCCTGGCTGCGTAGTGTGTTACTGACGGTAGCCTTTGTTACTTTGGTCCCAGCTCTCTGCAGGTCATTCACTAGGTCCCCCCGTGTGGTTCTGGGACTTTTGCTCACGGTTCTTGTGATCTTTGACCCCACGGGGTGAGATCTTGCATGGAACCCCAGATCGAGGGAGATTATCAGTGGTCTTGTATGTCTTCCATTTTATAATAATTGCTTCCACAGTTGATTTCTTCACACCAAGCTGCTTACCAATTGCAGATTCAGTCCTCCCAGCCTGGTGCAGGTCTACAGTTTAGTTTCTGGTGTCTTTGGACAGCTCTTTGGTCTTGACCATAGTGGAGTTTGGAGTGTGACTGTTTGAGGTTGTGGACAGGTGTCTTTTATACTGATAACAAGTTCAAACAGGGGCCATTAATACAGGTAACGAGTGGAGGACAGAGGAGCCTCTTAAAGAAGAAGTTACAGGTCTGTGAGAGACACAAATCTTGCTTGTTTGTAGGTGACCAAATACTTATTTTCTACCATAATTTGCAAATAAATTCATTAAAAATTTAAAACAGATGTTTTATTGTATTTTCAAGTGAAGAGTTCCTGACTTTGCAGATTACTGAGGAACCAAAGGGACCTGCCCAAATATTAGGAAATTCACACATTTCTTTTGCAAACACAAACAATGACAACACACCGTGACTTTGATTGTGCAAAACTTTGGTTTTAGTCATAATTTTTCTAATTTAGTTTTGAATTGAGAGACCCAGAGTGTGCCCTCTGCTGGAGCTCAGAGCCTCTGCACCTCAGTCACAGAGCGGACAGAGGAGAGAGAGAGAGAGCGGATGTAAATCTGCAGACACTTCCCTTGAAAGTGAAAGCATCAGAGGACAACGTGACGCAGTGAGTATTTCTTAACATAATGTTAAATAATGAGACAGTGGTTTAATCTTTGCTTGTTCTTTGGCTCAGAGCTGGTTTAGTCCGGGTTCAGTCCTAGTTTAGACCTGGTTTAGTCCAGGTTGAACATGGTTTATTCATGGTTTAGTCCTGGTTTAGACCAGACACACCCGAGTCCCTGCTTAGACCGAGTTTAGTCTTTTGTATCTGGTTTAGTGTTGTTCAAGGCCTGATGGCTATTTCATAAAGCTGGCTTACTCTCTAAGCTAGGCTTATTTGGCCAAGTCTGGCTTATTTTGTTGTGTTTTCAGTCTGGCTCAGTTACTATGGAAATATAGTCAGAGAACAGCCTGGTCCGGACCAGGCTAAGAGCAGACTGAGCACAAGCTATGTTTCTTCTTCATGGAATCCAACACCAATGGGCAATGTAAATGACACAAGCAGGGTATTAGCGCCATCATCTGGCCAAAATGTATGTTGGCCTCAAAAATGTGAAAAAGAAAACATGACATCACAAAATCAATTACTTTATGCAATAAATTATAAATATACACCAACATTGTCTTTGTCTCTCATCTGTGAAATACAAAGTTGTGTGACATATTAATGACATTATGTATCATCAAAAAGCTTGTCCAATAAAAGGAACTTTAGCCCACAGGACCAGTGCTTGATTTGTAAATTAGTAGTTACACTTTTGGTTTGATGTGATGGATTCGGGGAACAGGCCAAAACATTTGCCGGAACACTCTCATTAAACACCATCATATCAGATCAAATCTTTGCCGGATCCTTTACCCTGAAAAACTGAAAATTGGGGGAATGCGTTCCCCCAAACGGGGGATCAAATTAAGCACTGCACAGGAGCCACCCTCATGACCTGTGTCAGAGTTTTCTTTTTTTAAATTATTTATCATGTGTTTAAATTCCTGGGAAAAAAATAAAAGTGTTTAAATTCATAAGCGCCAATTTATGTTCTTCCCAGTGGGTGCCCAGGCAAAAAAAAAAAAGAAAGTCGAGGCTGAGATCAATCTCACAACCTTGTGGCCCTGCGCTCTACCTATGGAGCTAACGCAGCGGCACAAAGCCGGCGCCCTGTGAAGTATGCTGTGCGTTCACGCTTGTCTATGATTTCTCAGTGAACTCTCTGATCATTAGTGTGGTCTGCTTATGTACCAGCAAGTGCTAATTAGTTGAACCTGTCTTGAATTAGTGAGATTAGCAAAGCTCGGTGTCCCTTTGGTGAAACCCAGTAATCGCAGCTTGAATTGTTGTCCCTAATGTAGGCCAGGATTTGGAGCCTAAGCCGAGCTTTACTGAGCGAGTTTTATGAAATAGCCCTCTGGTCTAGTCCGGTGCTGCATCCGAAACCCTTAAAGGATCTGTATCATGCTATTTTAGCCATTCCAAAGTAAAGTATAGGCATATATATGATATATTGTACCTCTATCACTATGGAGTACTCATTTTTGAGAGAAATATAAGTATTTTTGGGGGGTATTTTCCCTACCCGGAAGACAAGACGCTTCGATTCAGTTAACTCCGCGGCTCTCTCCGCTCATTCCACATTCACAGTATTATAAATATAAATATTGCTGCAAAAAGTGAAGTTACTTCACATAATGCAGTTATAAGGAGTTGACATGTGCAACACAGTTTCATAAATGGCTAACACACACGCTAACATGCGTTTTGATTGACTCACCGCTCAGTCTGGACTCCCCATGGGATCGCGTTGGTTATAAAAGTTAATCCACTTTGATTCTGGCCAAGGTTCACCAAGCATCCATCAGGTTGGTTGATATAGTAGCTTAATCCCGGAAAGAAATTCCAACTTCTGGCGAGTGCACTCTTCTTTAGGAAGGTTGAATAGTCCTGTTCCTTTCGTAGCCAAACGCGCATCCGTGACATTATCGTTCGGTAAGAAAAAAGAACAGGCGTGTCCAGAATATGTTAGAAAGAGCTCAGTCTTCAAAAACAACACTTATGCTTGGATCCATGGATCCTCCAGCCGTGGGTGCGCTTGATTAGCGTCGTGGGACAGCACAGACGCGTTGGAGAGTTGCTGTTTTTTTGTTTTGTTTTTTTTTCTAAAAAAAAAAAAAAAATTTAAACGCTGTTTTATAAATTAAAATCAGGCCGTAAGGCATTACATTACAGACGTAGAGCACTTCCGTTCCTTTGTGACGACACAACTGAACAGCTCAGTGGTTTACCAGGAGAGGGTGCAGCAGCTGCTCAGAGAGCAGGATTGAGGAGGATTACTTAGAAGTGCGTGAATGAAGCCAAAAACCGCTCTGGGGGTGTTTTTGATAAGGAAATAGCATAACAACATGGCTAAAAACTCAAAAAAGTCGATTTTGCATGATATAGGACCTTTAAATGATAGCCTCTAAGTACTAACACTAGCAACTAATCCTTAACCTTTCATGGGCTCAGCTGTTAGATCTCTATGCAGTTAGTGAACTAGAGCTTCAGCAGCATTTGCCCAATTCGACTGTCCTTACCCAGAGGAAGGGGAAGTGACATCACCAACAGCTGTTCTTCTTCTTTAAAGGTCAGTGCAGGCCAAACAAAAGCGCATACCGCCACCTACTGTATATTGTCCAACAACAACATAGTGTCCAAATAAAGACATTTAAGGCGGGGAAAAAAAGAAACATCCAAATGATCCTTCACATTTCCCTTTATTTTATCTCAACAGTGGTTTCATAAAGCTACAGTATGCAAATTAGCCAAGTGGCTTAAGTTTCTACTAAATGAAGCAAAAGCGCAAACTGCTTCATTTAGGCCATTTACTGAGGAGGCTCTTTAAAACCATGTGACTGAGCTGTGGTGACGACAACATGTATTTTGTCTCTTTTATAAAGTTTGGCTTGTGCAAAATCTTTTTTTTTTATTATTTTATTATTAAATGTGCACCTGTCAATCAACAGTGGTTGCGCATGAATCACTCGAGGGTGGGGGCGAGGGGGGTGGGGAGATTGGCACAGTGGCTTATGGGATGGCACATAGCTCCTAATCGCCAGTGAGTTAGCATCAGAGGTCCCTATGCTAAAGTGGCTATGATAGTTAGCATACAGGCCACTTTCCCTAACTCCTTCCTAACCAACAACCCAATTCGGACGCTTCTGATCATGGCGGACGCTGACGCACATCCGGTTTGGCGTAAGACCTCTTACCAATTTATTGGTTTCGGATGGAGCACTGGTCTAGTCTGGATCTGAACTTTGGTTTGTCCTGATTTTGACCTGGTTTAGAGAGAGTTTTATCCTGGGTTTAATCCTGTCTGTTCTGTGTTTTAAGACTTGGCCTAATCCTGGTTTGGACTGAGTTTATTCCTGTTTTAAAGGCTTTGGACCTGATAAGTTTCCTGTTTGTTGAATGAAAATAGTTGTTCTTCAAGTAATTGTAAAAGTAGGAGGTTGTAAAAAGACACTGTGCATCTAAAGATCAAGTTTTTTGTGACATTTTTCAAGTAGAAATGATGTGCTCTTTTTTAAACTTGTTACGCTCTTGAATGGAACCATCTTTAGATTAGTGTTATTTCATAGTCATGGCCTGACTATAAAATATAGTCAGGCCAAATGTGATAATTGCAGAATTTACCTTATGGGGAAAAATATATTTTGAAAACCATCAGACATTTGGTTTGTTGATTTAAACATAATTGTCTTGAATAAACGACAAATCTTGACATGTTTCCCACCTCTATAGTCTCAAACCCAAACATGTTCATGAGTCCCCCCTGACTCCAACAATGTTATTTTATCATTAATATTTCCCTAAAGACATGTCGAGGATGATAAGCCGCTCTGAGTGACTCAGTAAAGTCTGGATGTTGGTGATATTTGAGGAACAGTTTGAGTCCAACAGCTCTGTGAGGACACTCCTGTTGTTATATTGGTCTAGACAAAAACTACTGGATTTGTGGGATCTGTTTCTAATGCTCTGTTTGTTCTGCTCAAATTAACCCTTCTTCTGATTCTCAGCAGCTACAACATGGACCCACCTGGACCTGGTTCCGGGTCTAAACCCAGACCTAAACCTGCTCCCAGCTCTGTGTCTCTGAAAAGTGACCACTCTAAAGGCGACCCCCCTCTCTTTAAAGAACCTCCTCCTGAAGACCAGAGGTGAGTCCTGCATAAACCACCCTGTACCCTGTAAGGACCAAATTGTGTGTCCATTTGATTCTGTCTCTTCAGTCACAGAGTTCAATCTGGGAGGTTTCAGGAAACATAAACCAGTCACTGGCCTCCTATTGGATGGCCACAATCAGGGAAATTCATCAATTATCATTTTACACGACAACAAAACAATACTATGTAATATATCCACTATAAATATCCGACCGACACTGCCCGACCCAGCGCCCCTCAAGACCTTCACCAAGTCCCACACATTACAATATTTAAACAGTTTATAAACTTGTCCATAAATTAAACTCTAGTGTGATAATAATCACATGGAAAGTATTGATTATACTGATCATTTGGTGAGACCGCCTTTTCGTCAGTACAAATATGAAGCATAAATAGTTGCTTCTTATGTTTATTGGCATGCACTGTTCCAACCAAATAAATAAATATAATACGCTGCAAAATCAACGCTGATATATAATGAATATCCTATACGGCAAATGTAAACATTGGTGCTCAAGACAAACTAGACAAAAACTCTTTTCCTCCTTGTTATTTTATTATTATTTTAGGTTATTTCCTTTGTATTTCTGTAAATTAATTATGGCTTATTGTATAGATTTATTTTGGAAATTTCTAAAATAAAAAGAGAGCAATAAAATAAAAGTTGCCTCTTCAAGAAATTATGACACACGCACATTCAACAAACAAGCATGTTGTTAAGGACTGTTGTTGAATGGAAAATAAGAAGTATTTGCCGGAGTGCACCAACCAGGTTTAACTTTAAACTCAATCTCGCTGTTGGTTCAAATTTACTCTTCTTCTGATTCTCAGCCCCAACAACATGGACCCACCTGGACCTGGCCCCGGGTCTAAACCCAGACCTAAACCTGCTCCCAGCTCTGTGTCTCTGAAAAGTGACCACTCTAAAGGCGAACCTCCTTTCTTTAAAGAACCTCCTCCTGAAGACCAGCGGTAAGTCCTGCGTAAACCAGAGTCAGACCTGGTTTAGTCCTGGTTCAGAGTCAGACCTGGTTTAGACCTGGTGTGAGCTGTAGATGGTGAGTCCTCAGGAGATCTGTGGAGGAGCTTCTTGTGAGTCTAAATGAGTCCAAAGGCGGCTGCAGTGGTCTCTGCTCAGAGCTGTGGAAGTCTCTAATGTTTCTGTTTGTTGGTTCACAGGGAGCCAGGCCCAAAGGAGCAGATGGACGCCATATTCACGGTGAGTAGCCCACGACTGCAGCATGTGTGGGGTTCTCTGTGGGGCTCCTCAGGTCCTCTCTTTGACTGAAACTCTTTAAATCTGATTCTATTCCAGTGTCTGGAGGAGGACATCCTGACGTTTGTCAAAGAGCAGCTGCAGAGGCTCCACAGGCTCCTGGTCTCAGAGTACCCAGAGAGTAGCTCAGAGAGTGAGGAGGAGCAGAGCAGCAGAGAGGCTGTGCTGAACATCACCCTGGACTTCCTGAGGAGGATGAAGCAGGAGCAGCTGGCCGAGCGTCTGAGCTCCAGTAAGAACTCTGTCTACAGTCCATCAGAGGAGCAGCTCACACCTGGATCTGACCTGTTTCACTTCATAATGAACAGAGTCATTTCAGCTCAGTCTTTGGTCACTCTCCACATGGAGTTTTAGTCACAGAGGATTATGGTCCTGGAAAAAAAACTGGGCTCTGGGGCTTTAGTTCTGACCCACAGCTCATGCCACTAAGAAATATCACAGTTTAACAGTCATTCTTTTACTGATTGTCGCCCCTATGAGGAACACTATACTGCCCCGTAGTGTTGTGTGAATACAATAACAGAAAAATGTTCTTCCAAATTTACATGAAAGATGTGTATTTAGGGCTTGTGTCCAGTGAAGAGTTGAATCACAAATGAGAAAGTGGATCCATTGAAGGAGCTGGAGTTCACTGTTGTCCTTGTCTTTATTCAGGGAGTTCTGTTGGAGTTTGCAGAGATAAACTGAAGAGTCATCTGCAGCAGAGGTTCAGCTGTGTGTTTGAGGGCGTGGCTAAAGCAGGAAACTCCGCCCCCTGCACCAGATCTACACAGAGCTCTACATCACAGAGGGAGGGGCCTCAGAGGTCAACCAGGAACATGAGGTCAGACACATCGAGACGGTGTCCAGGAAACCAGCTGCTACAGAGACCAGCATCACATGTGAAGACCTGTTTAAAGGCCCCGCCCACAGACAGCAGCCAATCAGAGCGGAGCTGACAGAGGAGGGACCAATCAGGACGGTGCTGACGAAGGGCGTGGCCGGCGTGGGGAAAACAGTGCTGACTCAGAAGTTGAGTCTGGACTGGGCTGAAGGCAGAGCCCACCAGGACGTCCAGCTGCTGTTCCCCTTCACTTTCAGAGAGCTCAATGTGCTCAGAGACACAGAGTACAGCCTGGTGGAGCTGCTGCACCACTTCTTCAGTCAAACCAAAGGTCTCTGCAGCTTTCAGCAGCTCCAGGTGCTCTTCATCTTTGACGGTCTGGACGAGTGCAGACTTCCTCTGGACTTCAGCCGGACCCGGGTCCTGACGGAGCCCACAGAGAGCGCCTCAGTGGAGGAGCTGCTGGTGAACCTCATCAGGGGGAGCCTGCTTCCCTCCGCTCGCCTCTGGATAACCACACGCCCCGCGGCGGCCAATCAGATCCCTGCTGAGTGTGTCTCCATGGTGACAGAGGTGCGAGGGTTCAGCGACCCACAGAAGGAGCAGTACTTCAGGAAGAGGTTCAGAGACGAGCAGCAGGCCACAGCCGTCATCTCCCACATCAAGAGCATCCACAGCCTGTACATCATGTGCCACATCCCAGTCTTCTGCTGGATCCTCTCCACAGTCCTGCTCCATCTGATGGAGACCAGAGAGAGAGGAGAGCTGCCCCACACCCTCACCCAGATGTACATCCACCTCCTGGTGGTCCAGGCCAAAGTCAAGAACATCAAGTATCATGAGGGATCTGGGACAGACCTTCACTGGACTCCAGAGACCTGGGAGATGGTGCGGTCTCTGGGAAAACTGGCCTTTGAGCAGCTGCAGAAAGGAAACCTGATCTTCTACGAGAGTGACCTGAGCGAGTGTGGGCTGGACGCTGCAGCCGCCTCAGTGTACTCCGGAGTCTTCACACAGGTCTTTAGAGAGGAGCCAGGCCTGTACCAGGACACGGTCTACTGCTTCATCCATCTGACTGTGCAGGAGTTTCTGGCTGCTCTTCACGTCCATGAGACCTTCTTCAGCTCTGGGGAGAACCTGCTGTCCACACCACACTCCTCTGAGAGCCCTGACCTCGAGGAGAACCTGCTGTCCACACCACACTCCTCTGAAAGCCCTGAGGCCTTCTACCGCTCTGCTGTGGACCGGGCCTTACAGAGTCCAAACGGACACCTGGACCTGTTCCTGCGCTTCCTCCTGGGGCTGTCTCTGCCGAGCAATCAGAGCCTGCTGTCAGGTCAGCTGACTCACACAGGAAGTGACTCAGCCAAGCAGGAGACAGTAAACTACATCAAACTGAAGCTAAATGAAGAGGGTCTGTCTGCAGAGAGGAGCCTGAACCTGCTCCACTGTCTGAACGAACTGAACGACCGTAGTCTGGTGGAGCAGATACAGAGGATCATCAGTGAAGGACGTCTCTCCTCGTTAGATTCTCCTGCTCAGTGGTCTGCTCTGTCCTTCCTCTTACTGTCCTCAGACCTCGAGGAATTTGACCTCAAGAAATACCAGGTCTCAGAGACAGTTCTCCTGAAGCTCCTGCCTGTCATCAAAGCCTCCACCAAAGTCATGTGAGTCCAGACTGTATTTTTTAATTTATCTGTTTATTTTACAGGGATATTACAAGAAAACATTGCCAACTCGATGGCCGATGTTATGTACATAAGGCATCTAGCCATAAGTTATTTGCAGCCCCCATCCCTGGTCAGATTTTTCAAGGTGTTTATAAAAGAATAGAAAGATGAAAAATCAGTAAAAAGCATCAGACAATACAGCAATTAAAGAAGAGAAGACATATCTGACCACTTCACATCAGAGTGCGGATCGGGCCATTTTTTCTGTCCGAGCCCGACCCTTGTCCAACAGAGCAGTGATCGAATCCGAGCCGAGCCCGACACAATTATAATGTGAGGGGGAGGGGAAAAGGGGGCTCGTAAACCCGCTGTTACCTTGTAGCGCAGGTGAATTCAATACTTGTCTAAACTTCACTCAGTCCGTGCGCTTTGGATAAGCCATTAACGCGAACGCACAATGAAATGCCTTGAAACACAGTTTCACCACATTTCTGTGACGCACGCGCTTCACAGAACATACAGTATTAACCTGCTAAAAAGAGCCACGTGTCTGAGCGCTCCCTCTCTTTAGTCAGACAGAAGCTGGTCACTTCCCCGGAGCAGGGCCTGAGCTCAAGGTCTTGCTGAGCTTGGTGCGTAAAAGCACTGGTGCGCCAATGCCTCCAGCCATGTGTGGGGCGCCAACATCGTGCACCGCGGGCCCAGTTTCATTATTTTTTCCCCCACAAAAACGCTAAGTCACGTCAACTAAACAGGCCCATTTTAATTTTACACCATTTCATTTGTTTTAAGCGCTGATGTGTCCTAGTCCGACCCGAGCCCGAACATAAGTTCTAAATATTTGTCCGAGTCTGACCGAGCCCCTCGGGGTCTGACGGGTCCCGTCGGACTTCGGTCAGGTTGCAGCACTCTACTTTACATCCCAAGTCCATCCATGCAGTTCAGTGCTCACATTTTTGTTTGTTCTTTAGCCACAGCTTCAGTTTCTGGGAGAAAAGTCTCAGGTCCATTTGGGCTCCAGTGGCAAAAAGTTCCACAACTGTGTCCTTTTCACTGAGAACGCAGACCTTACCATAGCTGTTCTGCATCACTTCACTCTACGCTATTTAAACGTGTCATGGCTCTAGTCTCTAATCGTCCTCTCTGTCCTCAGTCTGAGCGGCTGTGTCCTGTCTCCTCTCAGCTGTGCTCCTCTGGCCTCAGTCCTCAGCTCCTCCAGTCTGACTCACCTGGATCTCAGTAACAACGACCTCCAGGACTCAGGAGTGGAGCTGCTGTGTTCTGGACTGAAGAGCGCCCCCTGCAGACTGCACACCCTCAGGTGAGACACTCCCATGATGCACTCTGTCTCTGTGTCCACATTAGAGGCTAATGCTGTGTGTCTTTAGTCTGTCTGGATGTCTGGTCTCAGAGAAGGGAGGGGCTTCTCTGGCCTCAGCTCTAAGCTCCGCCCCCTCCCACCTGAAAGAGTTAGACCTGAGCTTCAACCATCCAGGACCATCCGCCGAGCTCCTGATCAATCTGTGGACAGACCCCAACGGTCCCCTGCACTCTCTCAGGTGAGTCCCCCCTGGACTCTCTCAGGGTCTTGTCTCTGGTCCATGGTTGGTCCATGTCTGGTCTGGTCTACAGTAAACTGGACTTGTGTGTTTCAGGCTGGATCCTGCTGGAGAACAGTGGATGGTCCCAGGTCTGAGAAAATGTGAGTGTAGTTGCATTCATTTCTTGTAAACAACTTTATATTGTTATATCTTCCCAGTTTGTTTATGCCCGATCTCATTACAGCCTTTTTTATGAAGGAAAACAAACATGAAACAACTATGCAGACACAGGAAGAGGAAGTGACGTCATTGTGTGTTGTTTTTGTTTCCTCAGATTCCTGTGAGTTCTCTCTGGATCCAAACACAGCTCAGAGGAACCTCATTCTGTCTGAGGACAAACGGACTGTGACCAATATGAGCAAGAAGCAGCTGTATCCAGATCATAAGAACAGGTTCATGGACCGGCCTCAGGTCCTGACCTCCACTGGCCTGAGGGGGCGCTGTTACTGGGAGGTGCAGTGGAGCGGGTTGTTGGGGGTTGATGTAGCAGTGAGTTACAGAGGAATCAGACGGAGAGGACACAGAGAGGAGAGTGAGTTTGGAAACAATGATCAGTCCTGGAGTCTGAGGGTCAATGGTGGAGGTTACTCGGTCTGTCACAACAAGAGAAGAACACACCTCCTCTTCCCCTCCTCCTCTGGTTCTGACTCAGGTGTAGTGGGCGTGTTCCTGGACTCTGAGGCTGGAGCTCTGTCCTTCTATGAGGTCGGCTCTGGTGGAGAACTGCTCCATATTTACACCTTCTTCTCCTCCTTCACTGAGCCTCTGTTTCCTGGATTTGGGCTGAGGTTTGGGGGTGACTCTGTGGCTGTTTCTCAACTGCCAGGATCCCTCCTCCGTGGTCCACTTTCTTGACATCCTTGGTGGTAGGCACGTCCAAAACAGAGCCAAGTGTCTCTTACCACCGCATTTAAGCTCGATTGGAACGGCCTCCGGAGCAAGCGGCTGCTTGTCAGGTCATGTGTCAAATCATATGATACAAAATATCAATCTGTGCTTACAAACTGTTTTACGAATAAAAGCTGTTCATAAACTTGCTTTGGTTGGATCTTACTGTTTGAACATTTTGGCTTGAATAAAATAATTGCATTTCTGCAAGGATTTGCAAGGAATTCAATTCTAATATCAAATAGGCTATACTGTAGTTAGTAGGTCCAGTTTATCGCTATAGCTTACCATTGCAGGTTTCTTTCCTAGTACTCTGGTTTCCCCTACCACTAAAACATGTACAATAGGTTCCCATCTGGGGCCAGTACTCAGTGGGACTTTCCTGGTTAAATAAAGGTCAATACATTGCAGACTTTTGTTACCAAACCATAGGCCTATCTCA